>JAODKL010000047.1:10570824-10584124 GCA_026780765.1 Petrocephalus schoutedeni
CAACTGTTGCCAAGGAAACCCGAGGCAGCCCACTCCAGCGACCTGCTGCTTAAGAATCCTACAAAACATTGCAGCTTGGTGCATGGTGCAGCTGCATGGTGGCAGGTCGGACAGGCCACATACTCTGTAGCTAAAAGCCTCAGTCTAGTAGCTATCTGTGGCGTGTAGATCTAGTGCGGAGAAGCTGCGGTGTGCCGGTGCACGGTGCTTGGTGTCTACCTGCGTACACACCTGTTCCTGCAGCTCGGCCAGCCGGTGGGCTCGCTCCACCTCGCTGTCCGAGCTGGGGCTGCTCTCACTCTCGCTCTCGCTGCTGGGCCCGCTCTCCGAGGACGACGACGAGGACGACTCGCCCGCCGAAAGGCCCAGCCCGCCCCCCAGGGAGGCCATGACCACGTCCTCCGCAGGCTCGTCGGGCATCTTGGCAAAGCGGAACTCAAAGACGTCCTGGACGTGGATGAACCGGCCAGGGAGTCACGCGTTAAGTCAGGTCGTAAAAGATCATCAAGGGCTAATGAGAGTGAATGTAGTACTTCCAGAGGCTGGTCAGAGCCTCTCCATACCTGCAGCTTGCGGGCCATGGCCACCACGTCGTGATCCGGGGGATTGTACTTGTAGCAGTTTGAGAACATGAGCCTCACGTCGGCAGCAAATTGCTGGGCGTCTTGGTACTCACGACTGTCCATCTTCCTCTACAAGGAAAGGAAGGGTGAGCTGGGAAATCGGAAGGCACTTCCTGCGATTAGCTTCCAGAGTAACACTTAACAGGAAGGACGTGGCCGATTTAACACATCGAACACTGACATTAACACAACGGTTTTCTGCAAAACTGGCTTACAGGAGCAGAATCCCAAACTCGCCCACCTTGATGGTGCTGAGGTCCATGGGGTGCTTGATGATGTCATGGTAGTCGTGCAGGCCCAGGGCAGAGGCGTCCACGGGCTTGTAGAAGGGCCAGGCGTAGGCGGCGTGCTTCTTGGAGAGCAGCTCCTTCAGCACGCCGCTGCAGTAGCGCAGCTGCTGGCTCAGCTTGCCGCGCCGCGACGGCTGGTGCTGCAGCGAGTCGGGAAGGTCCTTCCGCGGCGGCTTGATGGGCCGGCCGCTCTCCCGCCGCCGTGCCGGCACCTTGGCGGCCATGGCGGGCTGCAGGAGCACAGGGGCCCCCATGCCCGGCTTCAGCTCCGCCCCCAGCGAGGACAGCGTCAGGGGCGAGTCACCACCGCTGCCCAGGCCCAGGCCCATGCCGCCCACCCCCATGGTGTGGGGCAGGGCCACCGTGGTGGGGGTGGTGGTGTCAGCCTTCCGCTTCACGCCCTTCTTCTGTGGACCAGAGACAGACGGCCTGCATATAAGACTGCTCCAATGCGGAGTCTGAGAGTCCTGCCCTCATTTCACAATGAACGCAGGCAACTATTTACACTTTAGCTGGGGACTTTCCATGAAGCCCAGAGTCTCCAGGGCTCCTGTGATCTGCACACAAAGCCAAGGTGCTTCCCTAGAACGTTATCAGCCGCTCCATTCATTATATCACAAATAGAAAGCTCTGTCTCCCCACTCCCACGGTGCCGCCTCAACACGGGCCTAACGGACAACTAGCCGAGACTTCAGTTGTAATACTGGCTGCTGCTGGGGATGAGTTACTATCCCGAGATCTATGCGTGCAGGGAGGCGTATAAAAGTGGGAGCTGTAGCTGGTATTGATGTACAGCAGCTGAAAGGCATAGGGCAGAAGGTCATGGGCTCATACCTTGGCTGTGGGCTGTGTGGGAGGAAGCCCCAGCAGGCCCTTGTGAGCCAGCATCGTCTGCGGAGGGGTGGAGAGCATCAGGTCCGGCGTTTCAGGGGTGGGGGGCGAATACACAGACTGGGAGACTGAAGACACTGCTGGGACCTGGTGCGCAGTTGTCACACCCCCTGGCACTGGTGCAGAGCGGAGTGCGGTAAGGACACACGGGTACGCAGAAACGCACACACGCGCGCCACCCCTCCGCTCCGCTTCTCGGCCAATCAAGTCACACGTGTAGAGGCTGAGAACCCACCGGTCGCCCTGCGGCCTTTGGTGGCCTTTGCGGGTTTGCCTCGCGGTGCCGGAGGCGGAAGCTCGATCTCCTCCTGGGGCATCTGGGCAACTTTTTGCAGGAAGGCCTTCTCCAGCGACTGTGCCATCAGGACGATGTCATCTGTGGGCTGAAGGGGGAAAGAGAGCACAGACACAGAAACATGCAGATCAGGTCCTGCAAAACAGCCACAGTCGATGCATCTAAAAATAACAGAAGTCCCTATGGATAGTAGAATCACACTACAGTGGAGTTCCTGGTATAGAGTGAGCAGACACACCTTGTTGTAGATGTAGCAGTTGGTAAACATGGTATTGAAGTCCTGTATGCACTCGCTGGCACTGCGGTAGAAGTTGTTCTCAAGCCGTCTTTTGATGGTGCCCAAGTCCATCGGCTGCTTTATAATCTTGTGATAATCCTGAGAAGCGTTTCAGGAAGTATAATATTAAAAACCGCACAGAAACCTTTACAGGCATAGATGGTACATCCTGGCTGTGATAAGCCGGAAATCACAACGTGGAAGCTGTCCACATCAACCGCTAAAAAGATACATTCAACGTAGTACTTAACTTTTTCATACAAGCTACCGGGGGCAAAATACAGCAATCTGTCCAAACAACCAGAGGTCCCAAGCAGGTGTCACACCCACTGAAGAGAATAGCACGCTCACCGGCAGGTTGAGTTTGGCGGCATCCACTGGCTCGTGGAAGGGCCAGGCGAAGTGATGACGCCATAGTGACTTCATCAGCGCCCTCTGTAGGAACTGTATCTGGTTGGTGAGGCGGCCCGGACGGCTGGGGTCCCGCACGGGTGGGGCTGGGGGCCCCTGAGGTGGCGTGTGGGGGGGCAGCAGTGGGCCCTCAAAACCCTCATAGAGCAGCGATGGCTTGCGGATGCGTTTGCCGGGGCCCGACATGCCAGCGCTGTGCTCCATCCCGATGGCCCCCGGAGTCCCTCCGTTCCCACCCAGAGGGCCGCTGCCATCCGACAGCAGCCTAGGAGGGACAGAGGGGCACGTGTAGGCAAAGGGAGGGGAGGAGAGAACAAAGACCGAAAGATCTGTTTAATGTACACATCACTTACTCTCTCTTCAACTTCATTGACAAGGCTTTTTGGATTATATCTTTGCCCCCATATCCAGTAAAGTCCTTTCACTTTGTGGCAAGTCGAAAACTTGACGATTATGGCTGTACAATTACACCCATCATGACAACCACAACAAAGGGCCGGATATGATGTCAGAGCCACTGTAAACATGAGCACTAAAGGCTGCTCTCAGTTAGCGCTGCTGGGTTGAGGCGTGGCTACAGCAACGTCATTTTGTTAATGCACAGCTACAAGTTCTGGCAGGTAAATGAGAGGAGAACGCTAAGGTCAGAAAACAATCCGGTGTCAGTACTCGTGTAGAGGTGAACAGGTCCCATGATGGGCAGAAAACTCCACAGTCACAGTTTTAACTAAGGCAGTGCAATAATAAAAGTAACCAATCAGATGTGAGCTTCTCAAACCATGTACTACAAAACTACTCGGTTCATTAAATTCTTGTGAACAGTGCTCATTTTAATCTCATGTACACAATGAGTCCTGCCATGTATCGAGAAGGGGGGGAAATTTTTATTCAAGAGCAATACCAGTACATTCTACTGCGAGTTTCCCTTCCATCTCCCTGGCAACTCAGTTAAGGAACCCTCTCCATTGGCTGCTGCTCTGACATAGCCATGGTAACCAACCCCACAACTACTACCATCACCACCTACAATAGACACACAGCAGGTGTTGTCTGTGTAATGAAACTATCTAGGCTGTAACCCAAGGCTGTCCATTTGTTTGGCATTCAAACACCTTCGCACAAAGGCTGCAGCAGTATGTGTGTGTCTGAGTGAGTGTGTGAGTCTGAGTGGGTGTGTGAGTCTGCACCCCCTTCTTCCACCAATGCAGGCATGTCACTGTGAACCCCGTGGCCCACTGACATAAAAAGATACAAAAAAAAGATATGAGCCCTTTGGCACAGGTGCTTACACCCCCACCCCATCATCAAAGAGAAAGGCAAAGTATTGTGTGGAGACACTGAAATATATGATCTTGGGATTAAAAACGTAAACGATGCGGTCCACCGTTTAACTGAATGGCCAAGAGAAGAACAGCTGACAGCATAAAAGGACACATATATAGTGAATATGACTGCTATACAGGTTTATTTAAACTTTTCAGACATCAGGAACAGAAAGGCCTGAGAATAAAAGACAAGCAAGATAAAGACTGTCATCAACTGACTGGGTCATTTTGAGTTATAGGGCCTGTTCTTAGTGAGCTTTCAGGCAAAATTTTGCACTATACTTGCTGTAATCTGTAATTTATTTTGGGGGACAAAACAGCCCTAAGCTGTCTTATGGACCAATAAACAGACAACTGTTCATGATGCAACAGGGTCTTAGGTCTTACAATCCTTACATCATGCAGGGGGGGGACAGGAGATGAGGAAACTGATAGAGGAGTTATTGTACAGCATAATAAGTTTATTAAAATGACTGGGCCAAAACCATAAACCATTACACAATGTTACATGTAGACTCCTTACACTTTAAGACACCAAATTAATAAGCAATGAGACAGTTACAAAATATTTACTTGACACATGGGCTACCAACATTAAAACAAACAGGAAAGTGTTCACTGACTTCCCATTAGTCATTATGAATCCTATATAACTTCAATGGAGAAGCAGCAATCGTGATTTTTCTTATACCCACCAATTTAGCCAATGCTCATTATGTATATAGAAAACCAAATTTCATGCATGGCTCTGGAGGTAAATCTTCTACAATGGGGTCCAGTTCAAGTTCAGGTCAGACAGATATAGCGCAACACCATTTTAATTAAAATCTCCTGGACATAGCAAATCAACACCCTGCAAATACGGGAAAGTGGCTGGTGGCTAAAACCAAGCTTAACAAATGATGCGTGAGACAAAGCAGATGTTTACAAAGACACACAAAAGTATTCGTTTCATGAAAATTATTTTATTGTGACAATACTATTAAAGGGGAACATGACTACATAAGGTATCCCTTAACCCATACTTACCCATTACCATTAAATGCAACGCAGAAAGGGCACAAGGGGCAAACATTTCACACAAATGATGTATTCAAATGAAAATCTAAAAACTGACCAATTTACATATTCAAAGTTGGAACAAAAAAAAAAATTGTATACAAATCTCGTTTGAAGCTTATTTGACATTATAATACGTATTAAAATAGCCATTGCAGTCAATATTGCATCTACAGAAAATATTAGAATACTAGATTTGTTAAAGACGGAATAAGCCGATTTATTGGAGCTTAAAAACTCTGCATTAGTGCATGATCGACCACCCCAAAGCAAAGACTAGTGATGTTACACTGGCTCGTCAAACCAACACCTACCAACCGGGAGAAGTGCGAAATGACACGGCCTGATCTGGTTCTACAAAGGAAAGTTTACATGACCTGACGTTAAGTGCCTCTACACCACCGCACAAGCGACACACCGAGTGAACTACCCTGGGCTAAGGACACTATGACACCGGCATATGTATGCTACACAGAAACCGACGACCTACCTGTCAATTTAACAGGCCAAAGGAGGAACAAAGAGTTCACTGCACCGACCGTCCTTTCCCAGTTACTGTTGGCAATTAACAGGCCGGCCGATCGTCATGCAAATGCCGCGACTGTATCACACCGCATTTACTCCAGTTAAAAATACTCCCCAGTCACTCGGATAAGCGCGCCACTGGGCGCCAAACCGCACGCCGGCGCGGAGCTGGGTACGAGCCCCGAGCCGGCGTCCGAAAGCTCGCCGTATCGCCGGCACATTTACGCGGCTCATAAACGGCAGCTACATTACCAGGCCCGGCCCAATGAAACGCAGGAATTACATTAGAATCACCCAGTACCCACGTCGCGTACGCTCACCCGGTATATCAACATTCGGCGCCCGTGCCTGCAGCCTAAACTCATACTTAGGATTTAAAAAAAAAAAACAACTTTGCTCAAACGCGACCAACGTTCAAGCAAAATGTTTACATACAAGTAATTCGCAGAAGAGAGTGCAGTATGCTAAAACTGCAAGGATAACTTAAGCATTTACAAATATACGAAAAAAAGACCACAATATAAATGTCACGAAGTGCTGAATACTGATTTTAAAAGTATATATATAGAGATTTCCGTCGCATGCCAGCATTATGCATGCACTAGCCATTAAATGTGTTAGCCGCAAGCTAGCTAGCCGCTACCCAAACAGTGTAGCGGGGCGCCAGGAAAATGGCGTCGGTGCAGTGACGATACCGGAGAGCGGGTACACGGGCGATTCAAAACAGTGCCGAAAAAAACGTTGTTGTACCGTGTACATCTCCACAGAACAATCCCAACGGTCGGAGACATATTCCACTGGTCAGGATACTACCAAGTCATCTGCGCAGTCACAGACGTAACGGCTGAGGTATTTTATACTACCGATGCTAAAGTGGTTGCTGATAAAGAATTAATACTCAGTGACCAAATTATATTCCACAGACAATAATATAGTCTTAGGCAGCATGGCAAATGTCAGTGGCTCCGCTCGGTACCTGTCAAGGGTCGGGTTTACGGCCGTCTCCATCAGGATGGATCCGGATTCCTTTAAAAGACCTATTTCTCTTATGTTCCAAAGGCTTCTTTCGTTCCCGCCCGTCTGCTCCTCCGCCCGTTCAACGCTTCAGCGAAATGGCGACTCTCGGATTCCGCACGGCCTTTTATAACCCATCCGCAGAGCTGATTGGACGAGGCACCCTCCACAGACCAACGCCCACTGGCCTCTTATACGCAACGTCACACGTCTATCTAGCAAGCCGCGCCTACTTTCACAAGTAGCCACCCAAATCTGTTCCTTCTGGCTAATTCGCTTAGCAGAGACGTCCGTCAAACCGAATACTGCACCCATTGGACGGTTACGTAAAAGCTTAATCAGATACCCCCATGACTGGCTGTGTTGCAAGGTTTTACGAAACGGTCCCTCCTTTCACGGTTTAGCACGGGCCAAATATTACGTCAATACAGGAAGAGAGGCGGCGGCTATTGGTCGGCGAGTCTTCGGCGCGGGGACCCGGACCGATTTACGGCTACGCCATTGGACGGTTCCACCGTTCACGCGCAGCCGACATACGCGTTCCACGCAGAGCGCCTCGGTTTCGTGGTAGCGGGTCGAAAGAAAGCAGTTTTCTGCTTTACGTAGCTGCCACAAAACCATGTAAAAGAACACTACTTGATAAAAAATAAGTCAAATAACACACTGCGCTGGGATACAGACGTTCTGTGGAGAGAGAGTACTTAGAAACAAGTGGAGGACAAACTTCCCGTATTAAAATTTTGTACGTGGCTACAATAAAAAACGAAACTGGGAAGTGAAAATGCCTACTTTAGCGAATACAAGAGCAACAAAGACTAAACAATCAACGTATTCAGATTCTGCTGGCCGACATAACTCGGGGTAACTATTTAGTCCGAAGTACGACCTTTAGCAGATCTAATATAATCCCGCACAGGACACCCACCGGAAACTCCGGCACATGCAACGTGCATGATATACAGCCGCAGGCGGTGAGGCCTACTTCATTTGAATTGCATAACGTAACATCAAAAATAACGTACCTGCGCAAATTCTATACGTTAAAAATAAACCTACATTTATCGTCAAAGCCTCTATATATAAAACTTCAAAAGAACAACACTATTACAACAACCCTCTCAAGCGCGACAGTACGCAATGACACAGCAGTTTTCAAGGCTTCTGCTTACGCAGTTAATAATTCTAAAAACTATATTAAATATGAACAATGCGCCACCCACAGCAACTCACCGTACATTTAATATACTTGTATTTAGTCAATAAACGAAGAATTCTATAAATTACAAATGTTTAAGTTATTATTAGTACGAGGCCTCACACTGTATACAAAATGCCCTGTTCGTAGTTTCCGCTTAAGATTTGGTTGCAGAACCTTTTCCACCGCATTAAAACACTTGAAAGAATCTAAATATTTTCAATCGTATAAGCCATCTAAATTAGAATAACAAGAACCGCAAGCAAGCTATATTAACATGGCCAATTGACTTAACGTTTACTAAATTTACAAAAGAAACTACAAAAACACACTTACTAGGTTTAAGAGTCTAAAAGTAGAGAAATCTCAATATAGCTCACATGTAAAACTGCAAAGCAAGTAGTCACGCAAGTCATCGCCAACACCCAACCCATCCCCCATCGACAAGGTTACAAGTTGCTTCCAAACGCAACATTCCCATAAATTAAATGGATAATTAAAAGAATGAATCTCTAATAACACATTACGTTGCCAAATTAATATCAACCATTAAGATATCGAATTATCCTCCCGATTAAAGAAAAAAAAAATAAATGTTCTTCGTTGAGCTTAATTCCAAAAGGGGATCCTTTATCTAACAAGTGTCCTAAAGGAAATCCACAGAATGGTAACATTACTTTCTCTCTTCTTTTCTTCAGGCTCGTTTCTTTTTTTCTCCAACTCATTTCCCACAAACATGTCTGTCTTCTTCTTCCCTCATTCATTGGGTCGAAGTGGGGGAGGGGAGTCACATGACTGGTTTCGTTCTGATTCTCGAAATAAAGCAAACCCACAGGAAGACTGTCGAAACCTTTTCCTAAAACGTATAACTTCCCATTTCCAAAGTGAGGTATTCCTGTAACACATGATTCCATTTTCCAGTTGTTATTTTACAATTATTTTGGCCATTTTCTGCCACTAATCTCTTACACAAACGCAGAACAAAGAACATTTTTCCAGAACGCCATAACATTTCCGATTGGGCGGCAAATGTCACGTGATAAAATATGGCTTTCAAGGTGAAAAAAGTCAACTTGATATTTCACTGCGTTGAGCATTCCTTTGACGTTTCCCATCAAAATGCGCATTTTATTTTCGTATTTTACCAAGCGTGTTTGTTTTCTACGGAATATAAACAGTGTTTCTTCCGGAAAATATTGTATTCCTTCATTAGGCGCCGAATGTTACTGCCAACATGGCATCCACCTCCGTGGTTTAACGAGAAAAAAAAGAAAGAAATGCGCATGCGTCGTCAGGGAAAAGTTGCATATTGCATACTCAAGTGTGGGTTTCGTATATTCATTACGATTTTAGCGTAACGTTTTAGGATTTCGGCGTTGTAAGCTGAGGCGACCAAAATGTAGTGTCCAATTTATGTCAAAAAGCGAAATGATCAACTGACATTATATTTGTATTTTAGGATTGGTTTGCCTTATGTAAAAGGCGTGTATAAGTAAAATACTGGAAACATTGGTGAAAGAACTAGCTGTTTGTTGCAATGTTTTTAGAATGT
This sequence comes from Petrocephalus schoutedeni, assembly GCA_026780765.1. Taxonomy (NCBI): domain Eukaryota; kingdom Metazoa; phylum Chordata; class Actinopteri; order Osteoglossiformes; family Mormyridae; genus Petrocephalus; species Petrocephalus schoutedeni. Next base: position 10,580,282 of record JAODKL010000047.1, read on the forward strand.
AGAGCTTATATTCTTAGCCTCATAAATTGTTTGTTAGTGGTTACTTAAATTTGTTAATCTTTTGTTAATCTAAATTTATTAATCCATGTGATTATTGTTGATTCTATGACAGCTGTCCTTGGGTATCCAGCATCCAACATTACTCTCAGCAGAGCGACCATTTGTCTAATCATTAATTGGCGTGTTAATATATTTATAAAAGCGAAGGAAAAACATAATAGAAAGTATTTCTGCCTTGTGACTGGGAAACAAATTGAACAAGTATGTTATATGCAAATATTGTTAGATCATATTTCTTTTTAAGTTTACATTGCTATCACACGATGAAGCCATAATAAGCACTCTATTTTGGAGGTGTTGACGCTTTTCCGTTCATTTATAGTAGCTGGTCAAAATTAAAAAGTCTTAATTAACTCTTAATTAAAACCGCATCGCGAAATACTTTGGATCTATTTAAAATACATTTTACTGCAAAGTAAAGGTTGTAGTAAAGTACCAAAGAAGCCACTTATACTTATTTAATAAATAGTACGTTTCGAAACCTTATGTATAATCATACTCTAGTGAGAGTTCAGTGAGTAATTAAATTTTATAAATATTTGCATACACATGCATTTGGCTTGCTAGGGAAGCTTTCACCAACATGCAGTGACCCTTGACAACAGTTTCTTAACAATTAGTAGTGTATGCGGTCTGAAAACAGTGTTTGAAAGGCTTTAATTGCGCACAGTGTTACTCCTGTTAAAATAGTGCTGTCAAAGTTAACTTATATTTACAATGACACATGTACTCACTTGATCTGTTTCAGCATTATAAGCATTATTTAAAAGAATATTTTTTGTGAGATGTTATAAATGTATTTATCTAGCTAGTCAATTCATTTTTCCCCCAAAACATTTTTGTTCACGTTGTTATATTATTTAATCATTCATGATTTCAGTAGCAGGAAAAGACATGTCTTATATAATAAAATAATGACCGTTTTTCCCTCCGCACCATATTAAGATCTATTCTTTCTTGGGAAGTTAAAGTGGTGAAGCATGCCATTAATTGCTTACTCACGAAACTAACTAAGTTTCTTTTATTGGACCCATAACCAGAAACAGCCAATTTTAGCTAATTTACCTGGTTATGGAACAGGCATCTCAAGTAGTTAAATACATTCAGCTAGAGTTGTTAACATCTTGTCATCTCATAACTGGTAAACATCTAATGCCGAACAGATTTTATAACGTCTATAACGTTTATAACTTTTTTTTAAATTTGGGATTAATAGTGAATTATATAACATGATATAAAATTAAGCCTGATGTTAATGATGAACACTACTAACAGACACATTATTTTCTGGTTTTCGTGTGTGGACAGAAGCGTTACCGGGATGCTTACTTTTTACACAATAAAAATATCGGCTCTCATCCCCAGTGACTCTAAAATACTTTTAAAATGAAACTTTATTTAAACGCCAGTTTCGTTTTCTTTCATTAGCATGCTTTTTATTTAGAGTGCTTTTAGTAAGATAAACATGATGTGCTTCTCAAGAGGGTCTGAGTGAGATTTGAGGTAATAATTGCTATACGCTAAAAATTATGTATAATTTTATTACTTTTAGTTAATGATAAAAATAACTATCATCCATATAATTTCAAATCAGAATAGACATTTCTAGGTTGCACAATTCCATATCTGCAAGTATTTGAAACATTTGTATATGAAAAAGGTAATAGTCATGCAATATTCAATTAAACATGTAGTGTGTAATTTAATTAGTGTGTATACAGTTATTTTCCACCTTAGATCTAAAGCCACAAAGCTTTAAAACTCATGATGCTGTCTATCTGGGTATAAAACACATTTAAGCTATAAATGCCAAAGAATATCACACAGAAAGTGACTGTGGACCTTCTGTAAAAAGATAAGTCACTGGAGTTGTACTCTTACACGAGCAACTCATGACCTTCACAAAATTCTCACCCTGCTTTACTCTTTATTGCCATCCTATTTTCTAACAAGGATTCTCATTTCTTTTTCTCTTAACTATTTTTATGTATAAGTCTGGGTTTTTTTTGGCTACTAATGCAGAAGTAAAGGTTCTATTAACTAAAGAAGTCTTTTGAATGCTGCTTTGTTTGGATAATTATGTGTAATATGTACGCAGTCCCACCTCATCCCATCCTGTTCATTGTTTCCTTGTTTGGGCAGCAGGTGTTGCTGGCCATTCCGTTCGTTCCTGTTATTTTGCACCTTCACATTCCCTAGCGTGATCCCCGTATAGCTGGCCCCCTATATAACCAAAATGTTCTGATGTTGCATTCCATTTACCTTGGAGGTCAGAAGTCGGAAACGAGGAATTACATCACACCCAGGTTAACCTCGTTCCAGTACAGCAAGTTGGAAAGCCATTTAGCAATATCAGAGACCCGTTGCAAGAAGCAGGATTTCTTGCTTAGCCAGACAACTTGTCAGATTTAAGGTGCTCCAGTTTAAATGGCTTTATTCTTCATTCACGTACGTTTGGCCCAGACTACCTTAAATGCAACAAGATATCCAGCTAAGCAAGAAATCCTGCTTTCTGAAACAGGCCCCAGTTCTAGCAAGGTTCATTGTTAGCTATTGTTAACAATATCAGTTGATAACACAATTTTTTGAGCATAGCAACATGTCAACAGGTAGCAGTTGGAAAATACTGTGTGTACGACTGATTTTAAGTAAAGAAACAGTTTATAACTACCACTTTCTCTTCTGTTGGTAAAGGGTGCAGCCATCTTGAATTCTAAGGTTGGGATTGTAGACTTTGCAGACTTTCCAAGTTGGAATTCTGTCTTCAGGGGGCGTACCATTTGAAATTTCTGACTAGGAACTTGGAATTTCTTACTTCCAAGGTCAAATGGAACACAACTTGGCTACACCCGAAAACTATTTTTGACAGCTCCCTTGCTTCCTCCTTTGATGACCTGCTGTCTAAAGTTCATGAAACTGATGGGGGATGGAACAAGTGAGTGAACGAGGAAGGTAGTGCAAACAAAAAGTGGTATCGGGACACACTTGCATCCTTGATGACTGACCATGCTCCACCTGTACGTATAAAGTTATCACTGAAGAAGAAGTTTTTATGCTACATCATGCGTGGGTGTCACCAGAGGTGAATTTCTGTTCCACAAAGGGTACTCAGAACTGGGCTCCCACACATCCCTAGCGAAAGGGTGATTTGGGCAAAAATCAGCCCTTAATAACTTGTTCGGGACAGCACGTCAATATATGGAATTCAGAAAGCCTACTGGGGCAAAGGTAGTGATGGAGGGTGGTACAAATGGGGGTTTGGGGTGTAGCCCATGAGAGTATGGCTAAATAATCATGTTTTGCTTCTGTTGTGGGTTCAAGGCTGGCCAGAGGCCATCCTCAATTTTGTTTTGGAAGCCCTTTGTTAATTATGCATGTTGTATGTGTATTTCTGCAATAGTTCTTTTTGTGCTTTGAACTTAGTTATCTTTGTATTTAGTTTTGTAGTTATGTCATATTTCACCTTTGTTCCCAGTATCTCCTGTCCAGACCTAATCCCTAGTGTTTGGTTAATTTGGTTGTAGGTTGTTATTACCTACACCTGATCCTTGTCTAGCCCTTGTGTATGTTTGTGCCTGCCCTGTTTTCTGTGGGTCATTGAAGGCTCTGTAAGTCTGTCTCTGCTGCCTTAGTTCTAACTCATGTTGGTCCTTGCTCTACCTGCCTGCATTTGTTTTGACCTCTTGTGGTCGCTTTATGTTTCCATCCATCCATCCATTTTCCAACCTGCTTATCCTGTTCAGGGTCGCGGGGGGTCCGGAGCCTATCCTGGAAGCAACGGGC
>JAODKL010000047.1:10672225-10682907 GCA_026780765.1 Petrocephalus schoutedeni
GTGGCCAGCAGTGTGTAGATATGTGCACACGCTTTTTATGGCAAGCATGCGGAAAACACCAGGGCAACTTCCAGGATGCCACTGAGCCCCAAGAGGGTGTGTTCAGGTTTGACATGGAAAGATGACAGATGACACAGAAAACCCAGTCTAGACCCGTGTCTTACACGCTTATCGTCTTTGTACCCAGAATGAAATCTATGTGACGCTGCTCTCGCTCACAGTCACCTCGCAAACTTCGTCCTCACAGCCGCCACGGTTACCTCCCAACCCAAAAATGGTGGACCCTAGACTGTGTGCCGAGCTCTGAGAAGAGACACCTAACAGAGGCCCTGTACCCGTCACGGCCAGGCTGGAAAGGCTGCTGCTAGAACTGGAATGATGGGGGGACATGACAGGGACCCCGCTCCTGCCACCGCCACCGCTGGTGGGAAGCCTTTGGCTGGCGTCACTGTTTGTGTGGTGGGGTGAGGCGATGATACCCGCCCCCTCCAGGCCGGCCCCCACCTCTGCAACACCACCGCCTCCACGCCTCTCACAGTGCGAGCGGTGTCTCATGAAGCTGTCGCGCCACATGAACTTCTTGCCGCAACCGTGGCAGTCGTAAGGCTTGAGGCCTGTGTGCGTCTTCATGTGCTCGGTGAGGTGGTGCTTCATCTTGAACTTCTTGGCACACACCGGGCAGTGGAATGGCCGCAAGTCCAGGTGCATGTTGATGTGCCGGTCCCGCATGCTCTTGTGGGTGAAGGTCTTCCCACAGTGGCACATGAACACCTTGCCGGAGGCCCCGCCCCCAGCTCCATCCAAGCCATCCAGCCCGCCCTGACCTGACAGATGGACAGCTCCGTGTTCCAATCCCATCCCTTTCAGAGATGCCCCACCTCCAGCTGTACCCGGAGGGGAGGGGTCCAGAGTTCCTTGGCTGTAGAGCAGGATCTGATTTCCCTGCATGTCAATAGGGAAAAGCTGGGCTCTTGTGGCACCAGACTGGACAGGTCCCAGTAAAGCAGAGATTGCTCTGCCACTTGAGTTACTAGAGGTATTGTGAGCATGCTGTGGTGCCGTCTGATCCATCAAGTCACTGTCAAACTTGAGGTAGTCTTCAGAGGACTGGCAGTAATCAATCTGCGGGAAAGAGAAAATGGAGCCCAAGAATAGTGTCACACAGATGAAAGTTGCACCATTTTTATTTTCAAATATTGCAATGGGACAATGTATGGCTCTGTGGATTAGAACACTGTCTGTGACTGGAAGGTCAATGGAACAAATCCTGCAGCTGGCAGAGCGATGTCACTGTTGGGCCTTTGAACGAGGCACTTAAATCACAAATGCTCCAGGGACACTGGCTGGCACTGCTCTTCAATCCTCACTTATATGCCACTTTGGCGTTATACCTCAAGAGTTATGGATAAGATCCCTGCCCCTCACTGTCTCTCCATGTCTCTCTGAAATCTGCCTGTAATGTGTGAGAGCATGTCCCCTGCTCCATGCTTACCAGAAAAGGCTACAGGCATGCTGTCACCCTGTACTGGATAAGCGGTTATTGAAAAGGGATGCGATGTGCCCCAGTATTTTCAATCAAGATTCAGTTGTCCAAATATCAGCTAGTTCCAGGGAAGGACATCCCATCGATTCTCATTTTGATTCTGTTATTGATTCCTAGACCCTGTATGTGGCAAATCTAACACAGGAATGTAATAACCAATGAAAAGGTGGTCAGATCTTCAGGAACTGGTTCCTTTGTGGAAACATTTTCACACAAAGCAAGCCACTAACCTGCGCCTCCATTTCAGCTTCACCTCTGCCAGCCATATCCCCAGAGAGGGTCCTCACGTCAGATATGTTGAACGTCCTCTCCCTCTCCCGCTCTCTCTCCAGCTCCATATCCCTGTCCTCGTCTTCCTCTCCGCCTTCCTCCCCGGACACCACGATTAGCTCATCATCCTGGGGTCGCTCAGTTTTCACCACCACCCACTGCTTGCGAGGCATGATGCTGGGCTGGCTGTAGGTGGGGCGCTTCTGGGGAGGGCAGGGGTCCCCATCTTGATAGGAGGACACGCCGAAACTGTCACTCACACCGACCTCTTGATCAGAAACGGAGCTCGTCTTCTTCCTCCTGCTGCTGCCCCTCTCTTGTTTCCTGGGGTAAAGCAGCTCTTCCTCTTCGTCATCCTCTTCGATGAGAAAGCCTTCATCCCCCCCAGATGGAGTGCAGTAGCTGGGGGTAGAGTTTGTGGCCCCATCTCCTGAGGCCCCAGTGGCTGCGGCACCCCCTCCAAAGCCCGCCTCTCTAGGACTGAAATAGTTAGTGCTGCTGGGTGACTGGCTCTCGTTCAGGGCCGGTCGGCTGGGGGGCGGACCTCCAGAATGGGTTTCTCCAGCATGGGCCCCGACTCCCAGCACACCGCTTGCACTGCTGCTGTTACTATTGCTGCTGCTGCAGCCAGGGTTACCCTGGGTGCCGCTGGCATGAGGGCCACTCCCCGGCCCTCGGCCCTCCTTGAGGAGTTCGGTACACTTGTCCACGATGTGCCACATCTGCAGCACGCTGCCCACAGTGAGGTAGTTGACGATGTCTTCGCGCAGCATGCGGAGCTGCCCCGTGTAGGCACAACTCAGCACGCTCTCGAAAGCCAGGGGATCCATGACGGCTGGGATGGAGACCGTGGACATGTTCTTCAAAAGCACCTAGGACGAGACACACACAAAGCAAGTTATGCTGGGAAGCTGGGCTTATTGGCCTAACCCCACTAATATTCCATCGACCCGCCGGCGACCAATAGCATTTTTACAGTACTACTACTAACAATTTTTACCCACTAAAATAGGAGTTCCTAACTCTTGACACGCAGCCAGTATTCCACCTAGCCACAGAATTATGCAGGCTCTGTGGCTAGGAATCTGTGCCAGCAATTTTAAGGTTGTTGGTTTGAATCCTGTAAATGCTACAAATTATTCTACTCTGTTGCACCCTTGAGCAAGGCTCTTAACCTGCAATTGCTGACCTTCATCTGGCCCTGTAAGCAGGTCCTCCAACTTCAGGGCATATTAGGAGTGTTGGAAGGATTTGCAAAACAGCCACTGGGAAAAAAAAACTCATATTGTTCCAATCCATTGAACTAGTGTAGTGTTGAGGTATCACCCGCTGCATGGCTGCACTCAGGTTCTCATCCCTGAGGTGGTGGTGTGTGACAACATGCTGTATCAGCGCATGTCCCCCTTACTACTAACAACACAATTTTTATTCACTGAAGTAGGAGTTCCTAATTTTTTGCAACCCTTTACAAATTACACACTTGCACCTGGAAAAAAAAATCATAACGTTAAACTTATGAAATCGTCAACAGATCTGCTGGCACGAAGCCATTTTACCAGTTCATGACATTTTTGTAAACCAGTCTGAGGAAATCACCCTACACTAAAGAAAACAGTTTTGCCCATTAATATAGCACATCACTCATTTTCTCATAATTTTAAACTGAAAGCTATAAAAAAAACAAACTCCAGAAAATGTAACACGCTAACACTGGGTAGGCAAAAGTGACAAAAGGTCAGAACACTGCAGGAACCAGAAATTACAAAGATAAAAAAACGAACAGGTCAAAGAGCAGAAGCAAAGCACACACAGACCTGGTCGTGGAAGTAGGGCGAGGAGGCGGCCATCACGCAGCGATGGGCCCGGAAGACCTGGCCCTGAACCTGGATGGACAGGTCACACAGCCGGCCCTCCTCCCGCTGCCGGTTCAGGCTGTCCAGCACGGCCGTGCGAACGCTGGGGAAGCTCACCTCCACCACCGAGCCAGCAAGGGTGCCAGAGCAACTGCTGCTGCTGCTGCAGCCCTGCTCCACTGACACGGACATTAGGGCTGGAAGAGAGGGCAAAGAAAAGCCTGGTTTAGGTCTAGCACACTTTAACTGGCGTGCAGGCTATTCCACATAAATCAAGCACAAACAAAACCTGGATTTAGCCAGTGGCGAAAAATTGTAGGTAATTATTTTAACAATGTCAAAGATAAACCGCCCGTATCATATATATGTATATATAATTTGCCCTAATAAAGTTTATTTACAAGCAATTAGAAGTATTTTCTAAACATGCCTTCTGTGAGGTCGTACATTCCCACTCGCCTTCAACAATGACCTCTCAACAGTGAAAAGTTTAAATGCTTTAATTTAAAAGGTTTACATTGTGTTATTTCTCGTAGTTATGCATACTGAGGCACATTTATCAACATACGTAAGGGAGTCATGCCTTACAAATCATAGCAACCCTGACCCTAATCTTGGCATATACTGTTTATATATATTTTTAAAAACTGCACAGACTGCAGCCCATTTTTAAAAGGCATTTCAAAGCCCGCATGACCGTAATGCGCAGTGTGTATTTGGGATTAAAAGGATTAAACTTGGCATGGAAATGACATCTGGCGGGACAGCAGCTGGCTAGCTGGCCGGACACATGACTCAGGAAAACGAAACGCGTTTTGTTTCCTGAAAAGGGCCGCCGAGTTTTGAGCAGTTCTGGCGGGCCTGTTAGTCACAGGTGTACGGCCACAGCGCGACGAGCCCCGAGCGCCCCTGTGCCGCGGCGGCGGGGACTCCGTACCTGGCAGCGGCTCCCACTCACTCGAGTCCGGGGATTTCGCTCAGCACCGGGGGGGCCGAGCCATCTCGCCGATAGTCGTTCGTGGAGCTGCCGCTGACTAGTCACGGGTTAGCTGGTTAAGCGGGCTCTCCCGCGACGAGAGCGCGAGACTGCCCGGGCACGCGAGCCGTCGGTTAGCGAGTGACACGGCGGACGGCGGCCGCTCGCGCCGTCATGTCAGTTAGCGCGCGGCCAAGCCGCCAGCTCCCGCGGTCCGAAAAGTCTTTTCACGAGTGAAGCATTAGGTGAAAATAACCACGAAAATCATGCTTGCGCGATACGTTTTGAACAAAGCAGCTGCGGTGTCCTGCTGCTTACTAGTCATTCTGGATAGCTACTTCAGCTTGCTAAGTAACGCAAAGTAGCAGGCTACATGGCGTATGCTTTACCCGTTTAGGTATCCCAGGTAATAGCTGCACGAAATATAATTACAGATGCCAAACATCTAGGCGCAAACCAGTAATTCGCTCTCCATAATCGTTTATGTAGCCCGCTAATCGAAGCAACGACTAACCATTTGCAGCGGTTATTACGTATGCTACAGGATTTTCCCCCCTCGTAAAGAAACTTACTGTTTATCTATAACGGAGATTACGATCTGAACGACCAAACTCCCTCCCCTGTAACTAGTTTAGTAAATTTGGATCGCAACTGGTTTTAACTCCGTCTTCGTATATTGTACCAACGTCTCGCCGCCAGGCGCCTTTAATTAAGAGATGCCAAGCCGCAGATTTTAGCCGACCAAAATGAAGCGATTGAACCGACAGAATTAAGGCAGGCAGGTAAGCCAAAACATCTGGTCTCCTAACCCACCATTTTGAAACCATTTTCCCATGGGTAGACAAAAGCAACATGGCTCTCTTTTCAGACTGTCAACTAGTAGTTTTAACATTACCTTAAAAATATAAACTTCCTTTAAAAGGAAAGTGTATTGCAGACCATGCACAACTAAATTGTAGCATGGAAAAAAACGTTTCAGCTTATCGACTGTCGTCTTTAATTCGAGAATGTATGGCAGGGGCGTGGCTACGGGTGAGCAGTGCCCATCCAACCGAGGCGGACCAATCATTTGTGATTCAGTAGCATCGCAACATTATTATCGTTGTCTCGTTCTGCGTGCGTCTATAGCATTCATGGAATTTCTCAAATTTTGGATACAAGCGAAACAGACTTGGTGGAAGTTAATATTCCAACTTTATTAAGAAATGAGTCTGCTCTATATGAAAAGCACACAAAGCAATACGTTCTGAGGCACTGATATAGTCAAAAAACGCTACATTTACACGTGCTCATAAGCACATTAAGCTTTTAAGTTTACAGATATTTAAAAAGATGCCGTGTTTGGTGTATCAATTCTCTTTTTGAAAGGCTGATGCTCATTTTCTGTTTGTTGAAGCTGTCCCAATGACACATTCATTGACCTAAAAGAGGGACAATGAGAAATTTGAAGTCACTGTAATGAACATTTTAGATGACGTATTTTGAAAACTCCCAAAACATATCCCATCAAAACCATGTTTATCAAAATCTAAATAAAATTTTCACTCCAAGTAGTTCATAGTTTGCACCTAAAATTTCCTTCAGGATAAATAAAGCATGCATCTAATCTTTCATTGAGAATGGGCTGGGGTCAATGAAAGTACAAGATTTTCTACACAGCCGGTTAATCATGTACCAACCTTGCTGGCAAATCGAAGGGAGTTCAGTGACTCTCCAAAGCTTTCCTCCTCTGGGGCGATGTTGACAAACATAAGGCTGGTGGGTAAGAAGAGACAGCTTGACCAAAACCCTTTTAAATGTACCAAAGCCCAGTAACAGCAGAGCAATCACTTGCCAGTGTTCAAATACACACCAAAGAGGTTAAGCTTAGTTACCTAATTAGAATGTGCATCTTAAGAGTTTTAAAATAAAAAATCTCCAGTCCCCGTTCACTTGAAGCTACATGTCTACTGTAGCAGTTACCAAGTTAAACAATCTATGCCAGTTAAAAAAAAAACCTTACGTTTTGCTGTTTCCTCCCAAGCAATTCTGAAGAAGGTATGTCAGCTTCGAGTTTCTATAGGGTATGAAGTTGTCCTGAATTGAAAGAACATCGAGAGGTTGATGAATTCCTAAAGATCACTAAAATGTTTGAACTCATATACATGAACAGGAGGCTTGGGCAGTGTCATTGTATACTGTTCAGTGAAATTTATCCTGGGTTATTTTTATGACCATGATTTTAAAATAATGGAACGGTATTGACCCCCTGCAACCCTGAACAGGATAAGCGGGTTGGAAAATGGATGGATGGATGGAACGGTATTGCTCAAAATCCTAATCCAGTATACCACAGTATAATATCTAGACAGTATGAAAAATTAGAGATACCTAATTGAGTTTAATGAAAGGGGACAGAAAGGACTAGCCTTATTTCCAAGTGCTGTTATCACGATGCCAAGGTTGGTCAGCGAGTTATTAATTGCAGTCATCTCCTTAAACCTCTCTCCCTGAGACTGACTCTTCTGAACCCTCTCGCTACCAGCCAGGTCAACCAGGCACAGAGTGGCTGCGTGTGACAAGCAACTGGGTCAACTCCAAACAACTGTATTTCAAACAGACAGGTCTAAATCTATGCACAATTCATTATTTTCATGCAACTGGGAAGAGAAATATGAAAGTTAGAGTATTTTGCAATGAGCAAAATTCTAACAGTATAAATTTAAAATCAAAGTATGCATCTCTCGCCAATTCAGCACTTTCAATAAAAACAATGGAGACTCACATTTACTCTTGATTCCTCTGTTTGCATTCTCACCCTCTATGTCTAATTGAAAGACGGAGTGAGAACGAGAGGAGTAGTCATTCATGTTGGTCCGAGCAGTTGATCGATTCCGATTGGCCAGCAGGATTAGATTACAGACCTGTTCAGGGTTTTGAAAATGTTTGAATTTCACAGTAATAAATTTATAACCAGGTGCTAAGAACCTTAAGTCAGTGTAATCAAAGTACAGAAACGGTACTGGAATGATTTGGAAGAATCTAACCTCATCCTCAGTGGTGACTTGCTGGTAAGTCAGATTGGTGACGGTGATGTCAGAGTTGGATGTCTTCTTGATCTCATGCTCTGGGCGTTTGTTGGGTTTGCCCCGGTACAGGAGGTCTCTCAGTGTCTCATTATAGATCTCCACAAAACTTGCAACAAATTTGTACTATGAGAGAAGAAGAAAGACATTTTCAAGTGCCATTTGGGTTAAGACATTTACTTGTTAGTTGAATGCTGAGGTACAGTTGGGTCTTATCAGAATTGAGCTACAGATTAGCATAAAAATCAGGCTTTAACTAAACATAGCAGCAAGCATACCTGCCAGCCCTGCTGTTCTAGAGTCTTGGCTGTGGTAAAGATCTGGTGTACAGCTCTGGGGATGACCCCCTGAGTGTCCTCCTCTTCTCCACCCTCCATGGTATATGTCTTACCACTGCCTGTCTGGCCATATGCAAAGCAACAGACATTATACCCATCCAGAGCAGACTGAACCAGCAGGGCAATTTCCTCAAAGACCTCTTTCTGGGAAGCTTTTGGTGCAAACACTCTGTCAAAGTTGAAGTTATAGCTCTTCTGGGTGTCACCATTTCGACCTGTGTGGGACTAGAAATGGACAGGAAAGTTATGAGATTTTAAAAGAACCATCATATGCCCAATACATTAAAACAAAATGCCGGGGTTCTCTTAGTGACCATACATAGGCCTAAAAACACCATATCATATTATTCAGTACAGCAGGAATAAATACTATATACATATATGCCTGTAAAGTAATATATTGACTGTTTGGTGGTGTATTTGCAGAGCTACTCTTTGCATAGGAACAGGAAGTAAAAGTAAATTTCAGGATAACACTACACACTAAATATACACCTATAAAATTAAGTGACATGCCCAACCTAATAGTGCCCTATTCTCTGCCATATCGACAGGGAAGGACCAAGATCCATGCAAGTACCTCCTCAGTCTTAGCCAGTTTGAGGGTCTTATCATCATGAGCAGGAAACTCCATGTGTGCCATGTTTGACTGGTCGGCCGTCAGCAGGGGGCGAACTCTACAAAACACCCTAATGTTTCCCTGCAGTCATAAGAGTAGCTGGTTATTGATAAATTCCCCCCCCCAACATTCTTCATATTTTTCAGTTTGTGACCATTTAACACCACAGTCATCATCACCTTCAGCTCCTGGATGGTATTATGCAGCCTCCTGCGCTCCATTTCTCCCTGGTATAGCTCATCTGCCTGGTGGGCTACCTTTTCCTCGAGATTCCTCACCATTTCCTGTGCCTCCTTCAAATTGGCTTGACAACAGGATAGCACAGAGCCCTGCACTGACATCCGATTCTGCAGCACAAAGGGGGGAGGGGCAAAGAATTCAAAACAAAAAGTTAATAAATGAATACACTGCGGTATACTTAACGGCTGCCCTTTCAAGTTTCCCCCCCCCCTCGTATTGTGAAATTCAGCTAGTGCTTCATGAAACATTGTTAGTTTGGGTCAGCTCATTTTGCAATGGCACAAATACTGCATATTACCTGTATATCCTGCACCTGAGACTCAAGACTTTGTCTCAGGCTCATAAGTACACCATGATCCTGACTCAGGGTAGTGTATTTCTCCAAGAGATTATTCCGCTCTTCGGTCACCGTATCCAGTTGCTCTCTGACTTTAGACAGGTCGACCAACTCTGCTACAGTTTTGCTATAATGGAAACAAGGCACACTTTCAGACCTGCACACCCACCAATACACAAACACCCCACTAACAAAATGACTTGAAAATCTCCACCAACACACGATCATTTAGCGAGTGCTTTCATCCAAAGTGATACACAGTGAGGCAAACATGCGATATAGCCTATAGCATATAGCCGTTAAGGATCCAACATTGGTAGAAGTATCATTAGGCTTCCAATAAGTGACAAGTAACAAGTCAAAATCAGCATTGAAGTTATAGCTATACAAAACATTAAACACCTTTCTGAAAGACAGAAGAGCTTTTCAAACCAAACACCATGAGAACTAGGCTCCTACAAGATTTTGTACAAGAGCATCCAGTGTTTTCAGTGTTATCAAAGAAACGCATTCTAAGCCTTTACCTCAGCTGATTTTTCAATGTGTAAATCTCTTCATCCATCAGCTGCTGCCGCTCTTGCCCCCTGGTCACAGAATCCTTCAAATCCTGATTCTCTTGGGCAGTATTTTTGATCCGGTTCTGATAGGCCTGGACTTTGTTTTCCATATCACTCACTTTACCCTTTAAATCCCAGGCTGGTCGCCGTGTCGCAGCTTTACCAGTTGCAGGCACTAAGAACAAGAATTACAATTAACAGGCAAACAGGAAACTTCAGTTCAAGTCAACTCTCTCTTGTACAAAGAACCCTATAGTTACTACAGTCTTTTCAGTTTTACCAAAAAGGAAATATCAAATTACTACACTACTGCGGTAAAATATAGTGGAAGTTCAAGATCAAGTGACTTTAGCAATATTTTTTAAATACCAACGTTTGATATCTAGTTTACTGTACATGTTCCTTGTAAATGTAATCTGCAAGAATTTCATCAAGTGTCTTAAATGAAGTAACAGTGTTCAAAGCTATGTGAACACCCACTAAAATCGAATTGCGCAACTATTAGAAGATTATTGTTATGACTGCCAGTATAGACTACATTTTGAAGCAACAGATGCCTTCTAGTGAGAGTTACCTGCTTTTGGGACTGAGGCAACTGGGCGCTTCTGGATAGCTGGGAAAAGAAATGGGAAGAATGCAGGATGGAAAGGTCTGATGTGTAATGATATCAATAGTAGTGATTTAGCCACATAAACATTTAACATCAAGCATGCTGGCGATTTCATTGTAAACTTACCTTTAGAGGGACCTTCTGCAACTGTTGCAGCTCCTGTTGGTCTAAGTGGTTTCACTGGGGTAGAGGATTGAAAGAAAGATTACAAGTTGAAACAGTGTTTTAAAATGGTCTGCAAGTGGACGTCTCTATACACACACACACACACACA
>JAODKL010000047.1:10712078-10732838 GCA_026780765.1 Petrocephalus schoutedeni
TTATTCACCGCACACTGTTACTTGTTATTTGCCACACACTGTTACTTGTTATTCACCGCACACTGTTACTTGTTATTCGCCACACACTGTTACTTGTTATTTGCCACACACTGTTATTTATTATTCACCGCACACTGTTACTTGTTATTTGCCACACACTGTTACTTGTTATTCACCGCACACTGTTACTTGTTATTTGCCACACACTGTTACTTGTTATTCGCCACACACTGTTACTTGTTCTTCACCGCACACTGTTACTTGTTATTCGCCGCACACTGTTACTTGTTATTCACCACACACTGTTACTTGTTATTCGCCGCACACTGTTACTTGTTATTCACCACACACTGTTACTTGTTATTCACTGCACAGTTACTTGTTATTCACCACACACCGATGCTGAAAAGAAGGTGTAACTCTTGATTTATTTATTTGTTTAAACTTCTCTTGCACATAATAGCAAATCAGCGGTTTTTGGTAAATATGTGAAATCCTTTGCAATCTGTTGTCATGCTAAAAAGAGTCCTGCGGATGTGGTTCATCTGCTGTGGATCTGGTATACACACACACATACACACACACATACCTGCATACCTATCTAAATGGGGCCATTTCTATGTGAAGAAACCTAATCCCAATCACGACACCCTTAACCCCAACCCAGCCCTAACCTTAACCATAAACAACCAACCCAAATAATCCAAATAAGACTTTTGGAACTTTTGCTTTTTTAATTGTATTCACAGATTTTTATAAAATTGAGGTTATCCAAACAGGGACCTGAAAAAATGTCCCAAAAAGTAAGGAAATTTGAGGTGCTACTTAACGGTGGGGACATTTTGGTCCCCAAATGTGGTCTATATGAACCCCCCCCACACAAATATATATATATATATATATATATATATACACAGTACCAGTCAAAAGTCTGAGTACACTAATCCTTAAAAAGGCTCATTTGTGCTATTCTCTCATTAAAAAAAAGACATAAAAACTATGCAATATCATATAAGGAATCATGCACAACCCAAAAAAGTATGGAACCAAAAAAATTCTTTGGGGGGGGACAGCTCTGCGGGTTGGGACCCAGAAGGTTGCTGGTTCAAGTGCCATGATTGGCAGAGTGATTTTACCACTGTGCCCATGAGCAAACCCTTTAACTCCAATTGCTCCAGGGACTGGCTAACATTACTTGCTTCTATATGCCAGTTTCATGAGGTGGCCTCCTGGGATGCTTTTCCAGCTGTCCTGAAGGAGGTCTCTCATATAAGAGGAACACTTCCTGGTTATTCCTCCGCTCTGTGATCAAGCTCCTCCAAAACCATCCCTATATTGTTTAGGTTAAGTGGCCAGGTCATGTGATATGACACTCTATCACTCTCCATTGCAGGTGGCTTAGTGTGTTCAAACACGCATCTCGGCCAGAAATAGGTGAACTGCCCTCTCCGGGTGGGGAATGAGTTGCTTCCTCAAGCTGATGAGTTTAAGTATCTCGGGGTCTTCTTTACAAGTGAGGGAAGAAGGGAGCGGGAGATTGACAGGCGGATCGGGCAGCGTCAGCAGTAATGCAGACCTGTACCAGTCTGTTGTAATAAAGAGGAAGCCGAGCCAGAAGACGAAGCTCTCAATTTACCGGTCGATCTACGTTCCTACCCTCACCTATGGTCATGAGCTTTGGGGAGTAACTGAAAGAATGAGATCATGGATACAAGCGGCCGAAATGAGTTTCCTCCCCATAGTGGCTAGGCTTAGCCTCAGAGATAGGGTATGGAGCTTGGACATCCGGGAAGGGCTTAAAGTAGAGCCGCTGCTTCTCCGCATTGAAAGGAGCTAGTTGAGGTGGTTCGGGGATCTATCTAGGATCCCTCCTGGACGACTCCCTGGGGAGGTGTTCCGGGCATGTCCGACCGGGAGGAGGCCCCGGGGCAGACCCAGGACACGCTGGAGAGATTATTTCTCCTGGCTGGCCTGGGAATACCTTGGTATTCCCCCAGTGGAACTGGAGGAGGTGGCTAGTGAGAGGGAGGTCTGAGTATGCCTGCTTAGACTGCTGCACCCGCGACCCGACCCCATATAAGTGGCTGAAAATGGATGGATGTTTGTTTGGTCACTTATGGTCAAAGCTGGGTTGGGGTTAAGGGTGTCGCAATTGAGATATGGGTTTTTCCCATAGAAATAAATGG
This sequence comes from Petrocephalus schoutedeni, assembly GCA_026780765.1. Lineage (NCBI taxonomy): Eukaryota > Metazoa > Chordata > Actinopteri > Osteoglossiformes > Mormyridae > Petrocephalus > Petrocephalus schoutedeni. The sequence goes on from JAODKL010000047.1 coordinate 10,714,265, forward strand.
ATGGTCTTCAGTAAGTCCACCAGTGTCTGTATGTGGTCTCTTAATTTTTTTCAGACCTGCATATATCTTAATCATTGAATTCAGGTATTTCATTCAGACCCATTGCGACAGGTGCATCGTTCTGATGAGCTCAGTGAATATAAGCGTGGTACTGTCATAGGATCCCACCTTTGCAATAAGTTAGTTCATGAAATTTCTTCCCTGGTAGATATTCCATGGTCAGCTGTAAGCTGTGGTATTATTGCAAAGCCTAAGCTGTGGTATTATTGCAAAGCGGGAATGTTTAGGAACAACAGAAACTCAGCCATGAAGTGGCAGACCACGCAAAAGTAACAGAGTGAGGTCGCTGAGTGCAGAGGCGCATAGTGCGTAAAAGTCGCCAACTCTGTTGACTCGATAACTGCAGAGTTTCAAACTTGCTATGGCATTAACCTCAGCACAAAATCTGTGCGCCAGGAGCTTCATGGAATAGGCTTCATGGAATAGCAGCTGCGTGCAAGCCTCACCTCATCAACGACAATGCCAAGCGTCGAATGGAGTGGTGTAAAGCATTCTGCTGCTGGACTCAGGAGCAGTGGAAATGTGTTCTGTGGAGTGAAGAATTACGCTTCCCTGTCTGGCAGCCTGATGGATGAGTCTGGGTTTGGCGCATGCCAGGAGAACATTACCTGCCTGACTGTATCGTGCCAACTGTAAAGTTTGGTGGAGGAGGGATAATGATATGCGGCTGTTTTTTAAGGGGTTGGGCTAGGCCAATTAGTTCCAAGGATCTCTTAATACTTCAATGCTTCAATTCTCTTAATGCGTCAAAAGACATTTTGGACAGTTCTATGCTTCCAACTTTGTGGGAACAGTTTAGGGAAGGCCCTTTTCTGCCCCAGCATGCCCCAGTGCGCAAAGCAAGGTCCATAAAGATACGTTTGGGTGAGTTTGGTGTGGATGAACTTGACTGGCCTGCACAGAGCCCTGACCTCAACCCCATCAAACACCTTTGGGATGAAGTAGAACAGAGATTGTGAGCCAGACCTTCACGTCCAACATGAGTGCTTGACCTCACAAGTGCTCTTCTGGATGAATGGGCAAACATTCCCACAGACATGCAACGAGCAGATGGAGGTAATGCAGGGGATCGGAAACTGGACCCAAAAGAGGGCAGGGTCAAACCCCGAATCTGCTGTTGAACCGTGTCAGCTGTGCGCCAATTCTTTTAATAAATATGCTGTGCGTGAAATGTATCAGATGGTGGATTGTGGTCACCGTGGTTATTTGTACCGTGCTGAGCAAACATGAAGTGTAATGAAGTGTCTCTCTCCCGTTCATTGCGTGCACACTGGCTTGGGAGGAGCTCCTCTGTGGGATGCCTCGGCCAATCGCAAAGAGAGAAAACAGAACGTGTTAATTTGTACAGTTTTCTGCAGTTACACAAGAGGGACAGGTGTAACGAATCAGCATGAAGGATCCCAGTGACCGATGCCCCCTCTCCTGAGATAGACACGCCCCCTGCTCTACCCACACCTGCATTTAAATGTGTTTGCCACATTTACAGTGAGCCACCTGTTGGGTCTCAGCACTGGGAGGGAGACAAGCTGCAAAGTTCAGATAAAGCCGGCCCACTTTGCCCCCCCCCCACACACACACACACTTTTCTTATGCATGTTTGATCCAGATTACCGTGTTCCTCTCACTAAATCCCAAACCCCATTGAGGGATTGATAACACATTCTGTAAGTCTGCCGCAGCCGAGCTGTGTTTGTGTCCAGGATGTTGCTGGGTCAAGTACCGTTATGGCAGCTCTTTTTTTCTTCTGAGATACATAACCTGATTTCCTTCTGCAAGATGCCGCGCAGGAGGATAAACGTGTTACAGTTTTTGGTGTGTAGGCTGCCTGCCGCAACAGCATTTGCTAAGCAACTGAATCGCTAAAATATGCACACATGAGTGGAAAAAAAAACCCAGCAGTGAACCCATAACAGGAGGCACCTCAACACCACCTTGAGACACTCGGTCGGTGTGGGCGCTGCTTTCCCTGTTCTTCGTGTTAGCAAACCCAATGCCGAAATCGCAGCTTTAGGGTTTATTCTCCCGAGCTGGCTCTGGGGTTACAAGCGCATCATTGGGTGAAACCGAACACCGGGCCGACGCTGCTTAAATAGGTATATCGAGCAGGGGGATGCAGGTCATGGCGAGGTCACGGCTGCTGCCGATTGATGTGGCACCGGAGGAGGAGGCCCAGGGGCTGCTGGGAAGCACAATCAGCCCAATGGCAAATCAGACCCATGAACAGGCTCCGGGGCTGCGGCTGCTAGGCGTGCGAAATAGCCTCTATTTGTGGGAATGATAACGTAAACACTTTCCCCCCGAGTTTAATGCGCTCGTGCTATAACCTTGTTTCTATCGAATACAGCTTCAGAGTAAAGTCCGAGAGCCTCACGCTATATCCAGGACGTCCAAATAACTGGCACAGCACTGAAAATTGAGATTTAATGGGGGTTGTGCAATTGTTTGGAGGACCTTACCTCAGGCGGCCGTCCGCGGCCGGGTTTGCCGGTCTTTTCGTCGCGGTGCGTGGCCTGTGCGGAGGAAGTGTGGCTGCAAACCGTGCCGCCCAATGGCAAGGAGGAACCTGCCATTAGAAGCCATTCATTAGACTGCTTGACGAGGGCCTCCGTTAGGCCTGTAGTCATGGCAGCCAAAATGAGTCGTGAAGTGGCTCCCGCGGGATTCCTGGCACCCGGCTGTGCAGAGAGCCCCCCCTCGGTTCTGTCTGCATGGATGGATCTGCGGCATTTATGAAGCATTTACTCTGCCGGCCGGTCAAGTGCAATGAAATAAACAGTCATTAGCTTGGGAGGCCCGTTCTATGGCATAACCAGGGCTTGAGTTGTCATGGGACGCATGTGGCACCGTCTCCCTGCGGGGAAAAGAAATGACAAAACACCATTCCCTTTGGAAGTAGACCACCCCCCTCTCAGCATCCTGCTAAACTGTTCTGCGAAATTTCACTCACATTAAGGTCAATCTGCTGACTCTATCAGGGCTAGTCAACTGACTCTGGTTCGAAACACAGTTTAACTGGACTACGCAGTCGTCACCCCCCCGCAGAGATTTGACCCCCACCATCCCCCTTGAAATATTTTTACAGCTCGACCACTGGGCATAACCCATAGTACATTACTTCTCTGCGGGGTGCACATCCTGGTGGGCCCTGTGATCGCCTGGCAAGGTCATGTAGGTTAAGGTCTAATCGCTGTGTCCCTCAGCCTGTGGAAAGTGGGAGCACCTTGTGTGCTGTTATTGATGGAGCCTACACAAGTCCGATGGCTGCTAATGTATTCACAAAAACGACACCTTCAGCATCCCGGCTGCCGTTGCTGCTTCTGTTGCTGGCTGCTTCCTCCCCGGCTCACCCCCCCCCTCCCGATATAGCAGCCTTTTGGGACACATCGCTGCCCCCGTTAACACTAGACAGCCTCTTGGGATACAGTGTGGAGATCTCGCGTGGTCGCCGGCGCAGGTGGAACTGGCGTTCGATCGGCAGGAAACCGGCCCCCAGCGGCCAAACTCCACCACGCGGGTCGCCTGCCGGCCGGCGCGGCACAGATATCGGGTACATCAGGGGGAGCATATGGACGCTTCCAGCAGGCCGGTCCTGCGGAAGTGACGATGCGTCCCCCACGGCAGCTCCGCACATGCAGCATCGCACAATCGGCGTCACGAGCGCGGACGGCAACATGCGGGTCAGTGGGGTTGCTTTCCTCATTGTTTGGGTTCCATATCGCAAGTCGTTTCTGAATCACATGTTTTGGGGCGGGTCGTCCTTGGTGACCTCTCTCAGACAGGCCTACTGGCTTCCCCATGACTGGGGGGGGGGGGCATGAGAGCATCTGGCCCCCGTCAGAGCTCCGCGACTCGGCCCGCGGGGGAGTGATAGAAGCCATCGATCGGCTATCTGATTCCTACCCACGCGGTCAGAGATAGAAAAAAACAGAGAGGAAGCTGCTTGTTTGCGTGTGACTTCCATTTCAGCAACTTCATGTGCGATCTTTAGTTTAAGACAAAAAAAATTATTATATGTAAGAGCAGACACCAGTCACTGCATGCCCTTAGCGGGAGATTTTTTCCGTCGGGGAAATGAAACAGTATGACTGCCTGAAAATAAGACCCAGCCTTGTGCCACATAGTAAGCGCTCTGCTATTTGGCCTCTATATGTGGGGCGCATTAACATTGTAATTTGTTAGCTCAGCAGGGCTTCGCTTTTCTAGGCCGCTCGGCATGAGCCGGCTCGCGTCTGACGTGGCTTATTGGAGCCTGAGTTGTGAGTCTTGATCCCCGCGGCATAAGAGCAGAGGCCCATTCGGGATTCATGGGCTGGGTCCGACCACCTGGTTCCCCCGCCGCCTGCTGCTGATGGATCACTTCCCGGGCTCCCCGGACCAGAAAGCGGAGCATGTTTTCAAGCCGGTACAGAACCTGTGGGAATGTCGACCCGAGTCACTTCTGGATTTGTTTTGGGATTCCAGCTTCGGAGATAAAAAGAGAGGTCTGTGGGTGTCCGGTGGGTGTTAAAGACTAAAGGGCAAAGCAATATTTTTATTCTCTGGACAGAGATATTTCGGTGTCTTATTATGCAGTTAATCATATATGCTGGTAAGAAGGACAAAAGACTTTTTAACTGCGATGGCATGAGTCAACAGACTGTTGAAAATGAAACTGGGGGAAGTTGCCGGTCTATATGAATACTGAATGGATGATGGTCAGAGCTAATGATAAATGCACAGTGTCATCCTAAGTGATTCTGCCCTTTTCTGCCCAGTGGCCCCCAGTGACTTTTAGGTCCCCCCTTCTTGCTATCATTCCCACAGGCGATCACCTACCGCCCCTTTAAAACCCGATTGGCTTGCCTGGCGCGGTAGACCCACGTTACCATGACACCCATGGCACCGCCTGTGGCCCCGCCCATCCCGAAATGAGGTGAACTGTGACCAGAACGTGAGCTGGGATTGTGCCCCCCCCCACCCCCCAAATGCTGGCTTCCTGCCACTTGTTCCTGGCTGTGACCACAGCTGCTATAAGAAGACCCCACCCTGCCAAAATTTTTTTTTGGGGGAGCGGGGCGGGGTGGGGCGGGGGGGGAAGGGCTGTCAGGAAGCCGTGGGGCTCTAGTTGTTGTTTTGGAGGATGGCATGTTTGCGGCACAGGAAGCCGATGCACATTGCACTCACGTTAAACTCCCAGGAAGAAGGGCTTCCCTGCCCGTCTGCCTGAGTCCCTCACCCGGGCTGCTGTCATGGAGTACAGCATGTACTCAACTCTCGACTCTCCAGCACAGATTCGTCTCCCGGTTTCCTTGCAGGGACAGCACCCCCCCCGCCCCGATTCATCATGTCACTCGGCTCTGCAGATAGCTGTCTCCCCTCCCCTGGTTCTTTGCCGTTTTGATGGATTATGCGCACATGGGTCTTGCCCGACAGGATGAAATGCAGCGTCTGACACCAGACACGCGGGAGAACTTTACGTCCCGTTTCCGAGGCTTGGGCTGGGGTTGGTCTGCTGGGGTCCGAGCATTCAGGGAAGGCGCTGCCGAAGATAGCTTCATCAATGGAGGATCTGCAAGTGGCTAAAGCACCTGACATCTCCATCCAAAACTGTCTACTGAAAGCTTGGCATTGGTGCTTAAGAATATGCTTAACAAGTTATGGTTAATTATAACCAGGGTCTGTGAAACGGCTGAAATGCAGTCAAGTCTTTAATATTCACTAGGAATGGGTCCTTTGGACACCCACAAAAAGCCAAAAAAAGTACTCAAAGTGGGAGCAGTAATTCAGGAAATGCAAAGCTTCAAATGCTGAATAAATTTCTTTTAATACTTGTATGGCTATAATTTGCCAGTGACTTTTTGGTGACACTATATACTTACATAAGAGCACTGAACAGTATAATGCAAAATAAGTGTGTGTGTATGCATGTGTGTTTGTGTACACCGAATGCTAAACATCTCGCAGCAGTAGAGGTGATGACAGTTTTGACCCGGTGATGGAGTTTTCCTGTCGTATAGCACAAATGATTAACGAGGATCTCAGTGATGGGTGAAGCAAATTACACACGGTGCGCGGAATAGAATTAAGATTGAATAGATGCGACCTCCTGCAAAGTCACACAGAAGAAAGAGTAAGTAAGTAACTAAACGTATGATTTTATCGCTGTGCATTTCATGTAGAAGGGCCTTTGCACTTGCTGCCTTGTGTAACATTACCTTTTATTTGGGCCTTTGGTTTAAAAATGTCTACAGTGCAGGATATGCTACTGCTGAATAAGGTTAGGCAAGGCTCTGCTTGTGATGGACCTGGCTTGTAAACACATGGACATGTTTCTGGAACGGGGAGCAGAGCCTATCCCTGTAGCTTGCCAGATAGCCTAGGCCTGAGGTAGCCCCACCTCCACCATAAGCACGAAGCCCCCCCACTGGGGACTCTGTCCCGGGCCAGCCAATGGCAGCAAGTCCCCCATCCACGGCGCTCTGATATCGCGGCGGTCTCCAGAGCCGCGCCTTGTAGCGCCTCGCGAAACGGCCGACGCCGGGTGTGACCCTAAGCGACGGGCGGGAGAGAGTGATGATGATTCTGTCGATTGGACAACATTTTTGCAAATGTTTCTTAAAAAAGAAAAAAAAAAAGAAATGACAGCATTCTGAGGCGGGTGGTGAATTTGGGGTACGATGCGAAGCCTTCCGATTTACTCCAGGCTCAAAACGCGGAGATTCCACGGCAGTAGTTGGAATTCCTTCCGGAATGTGACATTCCACAGAGACCCAGCCATGTGGATGCTTTTCCCATGAGTCATGCCCCATTCGCTGGCACGCTACAGCAATTATTTCATTGATGACAATAGTGCAAACCCAGTACTTAGTGCCCTTTTTGTATTCATTGCTTCCTACAACATATAAAAGGTGCAAAAACACCATCTTGGACTTGCAAGCATTATTATCATATTAACTTTAATTTAGATTCTTAACACAAGCAATGCTGTCGCACATAAGCGTGTTGTGAGATGTAAACTACAACAAAGGTTATATAAGAAAGGGCTTTAGAGAGGACAGGCTATTTTTGGGAATAATCAAACGAGGCTGCTTTCCTGTTGTGTTCCTGGGATGTCTCATGCTGTTCTTCCTCTTTGGGTCCGAAGCTTCACTATTTAAAATCTCTCAGGGCATGGAGAGTGAGAAATGAATGTGTTTAAACAGTGTGCACGCCGGTTAATCCTCTAGAAACAATTTACAAGGCTGAAGTCCTTCAGACCGAGGCAGTGGGTGCTGGTTTGGCAGCATTCCGACGTCGTCCATGGTTTGGAATGTTCTGAAGGGATTGCGGCTGGCTGCTGGGGGCGGGCTTGCCCACCCGCCTCTATTAGGGCATCTTGAACTGAGGATGGAAGATGAAGATGGGGTAGAGGTGGGTCACCATCATCTTGAGATGTTCTCAGAGCTTCAGTTATGTCATCATTCGGCGAGGAACTACCAGCTGTTGGTGTCAACATGGCGGACCAGAGGGTGCAGCGATCCAAGCAGCAGGCAGTATCGGGCGCCCTCAATAGTGACATTATTTCCCGTACAGCGACAGTCACACTCTTAACAATTTTCCCTTTCAGTTTCCAACCATATTAAATTCACTTTGCTATCTATAGCTGCCTTCTTGGACTCTTGTTCTCTACAATCCGCTTTTGTGCATGAGTTCAGAACGCTTCAGATTTCAGTAATGATGCTGAGACCATTTCGGATTTATTTCCTCGTGAGAGATTCAGTAATTGATCAATGGGTTTGACTGCATATCCAATGACAACAGGCAGAGTTCTAAGAGACGAAAAGCACAGATGATGTGTGAGTACCTTGTGCATCTAACTTTGCCTGGTCGATCCTTTGGATTAATTTCTAGACTGCCATCTCTGCATTGTATAAAATACTAGTTATTAAAGATCTTTTGTGAGACTCTCTGTGACTGTTGCTCTGACTGACACTTTTCTTCAAAGCAGCTTACAATTATATCTGTGCACTTCGTTTTTTTCTGTTAAAATTGCTTGCTGAAAGAGTTCAGCCACAGTGCCTCTTCTTTAGTGTCCTAAACCGCTGCGCCATCTGCTGCCCGTATTTGGACTTGCACAGGATTGTACTGAGCTGTAGAATTGGCAGGCTGCTAGCCAGCGATTTGCTTCATACCAGCTCCATTTGTACTTTATCCCGGCTGCATTAGATCACTGTAAGATGGACATGGTTTTGCCAAACTGGGGGCAGGATGAGTTTGGAGCACCAGGCTACATCGTTCTGGCAGGGCTGACTTATGTATTTGTTTGCAGGACGTACCACAGTCGGTTGTTTCAGAGCGTGGTCATGGAGTTTAAAGTGAAAAGTGTTTCTTTTTAGATGCTCGCTGTTGTGGGTGGTGTAGTTTGCCAGGAGTTTTTGTACGCTGAATGAAATACTGACGAGAGAATTGATGACAAGATCGGCAGAACATGAGAATAGTTCTCTGCAGGTTTTGGCTAAATGTGTGTTGCTGTCACTTTATTTTAATTTTCTTTGCTTATCCCATGATGGACTGGTGTCCTGTGTAGGATGCACCCTTTTCCCCATTCTTCCTTTCCTGGGGCAGGCCCTCTACCAAAGACCTAATTTTCAAATATCTACTGAAAATGTACAGATGTATGGATGTTTGAATGGATGGATGGATTAAGGGATGGATGCATGCATGGATAGATAATTATTCCTTGATAATCAGTCAGCACTATTATTGACTGATGTATTTTAGCTACTGCAGTCTTGGGCCTGGTCACACACAGTATGGGTCCTGTTCCCAGCTATAACCCCACTGCTAACTGTTTTGTTTGGTGTTAATAACAGAGTTACAAACTCAAGGCAGCAGCCTGTAACATTTCATATGTACTGAGTCACAGGAAGCACTTTCATGAGCCATTCTCAACACATCTCCTCTTGTTTTCTCTTATCCTTCTTTCCCTTTTTTTTCCACGAGGCAGTGTGAAGCAAATGCCGCTTTCTTATTTATTTTTTTTTGCCTGAATTTTCTTCAACCAGTCACATTCCCCCAGAGAGTAGATGCAATTCAAGCATGCCGTCTCTGAATACATCTCGAATTGCCGTTATGTAAGCAGCGTGCCTCGCAGTTGGGTCTCAATGTCCTCAGCTGGATCCAGACAGAACTCAGAGGTGCCGGCGAAGCTGTTACTTTGAATTCTTGACTCACATCGCTCTCTCCGGCCACGTGCGGCGCCGGCTCTTTTCTCTGAGAAAGCCACAGAAATAGCCTGCATCAAGGGCAAAGTGGCACCGTCTGCCCACAATGACACGAATTCTCTGCCTTGGTCAGTGTTCCGCTCTTTTTTTCACCTATATGGCTCTACGTGATTCTCCCGTACGGCGCGCCGCCCCTGAGTACTTTCCTGATGGAGCTTTGAGTTTCTTTCGCCCTGCTTTTTGTTTCTTTTTCTCAATAAAAAGGTTCCTTCACGTTCCCAGCCCAAGGCAACAGTATGAGCTCTCAGCGGAGTCGCAGAGACAGTGAGGTGAGGTGTGTGTCCTTAGTGTAATGAAACAATGACACAGTTCTCAGTCTATCTCTGGATTTAGGACGGCTGAGTATAATTATTCTTCATCTCTTGGGGCCAAAACCCAACCACACATACTTAATAGAGCATGCACACACACACACACACAAAATGCACATTAATGTGCCTGTCCACTAATGAAACACTGACATAAATTTTTAAACATCTTTGACACTGGGGTGATAAAAATGCGATTGGCAATTACAACATACGTGATATATATATATATTTTTTTTTATGTATATATTTTTAAATATAAATTTACTATATACTTTTTATAAATTTACTATAAACTGAAATCATACTGTTGAGAAGCATTTGGCTATGGGAGTATTTATGTAATTTTTGTTAATTAAGTTTATAAGAAATCCATATCATTAGCAAACAGACAAATACATCTTAAACCTAATTACTGTATAGGCAGATGGCACTTAATTATACTGTCAGGAGTCACATATTATAATAATTTATTTGACACATGCTTTTATCCCGAGAAACCGTGCAACATACAGCATTGGAGAATTCTCAAAAATCAGGGAGGAAGCACAGAGCTGGACAAGTGTAGCAACACATATATTTTAAGTTAATAAAAGTAATTGAGTGTCACATCACTTGGAGGAGTTTTGGAACTGGGTCATTTCTTTCCCAATTTAAGCATCAGAATATTTATCCAGCCCATGGCAGAAATCGTACATTATCAGGCAACGTCAAAAAGATATTTCAGAAGGAAGCTTTAATTTCTTTACTGGCTCATAAATATGTGAAAGCATCACTGGCTCTACCGCTGTTCTCACCTGGATATGTGCTTTGGAAGATGGATGGTTCTGACAGATACATGTCTCGACACCTTCCACCCCACTCCCCCTCCAAAAAGAAAAAAAAGACAAGCCGACAAGCTAAAAACAGCCGATGCGCTGTGATTGAAAGTGTGGCAGCATAAACAGAGCTCTAGGTGCTCTGGAATTATGCTTGTTTCCTTTCTGATAAACAGGCGAGGCCACACTGACGTGTCCATGTGTGCGGTTCTGATCAGACGTGACAGCAGTTTGGCACCAGACACCGAGGTCTGCCAGTGGACCCCCTTGGATGGGCCGGCTGGGAGGCGGAGAGCGAAACCCGAAAGCCCGGCCTTTGATGGCGATAATCGGCGGCTCTCACCGTGGCTGGCCGTCCATATCCGCCCCGAGAGCCCGCCTTCCCACGAAATGTTACCTGAATGGATTTAGGAAAGAAAGGGAACAGGAGAGGGGGAAGAAAGCGCGAGAGGATGCGAGAGTGAGCGAGGGAGGGACGGGGGAGGTAGAGAGTGGTGGTATCAGCTAGGAATGGGCGGAAAGACAGATGGATTGAGAAAGCGGGGGGGGGGGGGAATGTAAGGAGCCGCGAGGCCGTCACCGGCTCGGTGGTAAAGTTCAGTCTTCATTATGCGGTGTGTGTGCGCACCTCAGCGTGCGACTGCGTCGTCCTAAAATCTTACAATCAAAGTCTCCACTAATGCCCTAGGCTCAGTGTCCTGCCGGCCCAAGTTCCCGAGCCACTAATACCCGCGGCGGGCGACGCCTGTCCCGCAGTTACCCTGCTGTCCTTTCGGCTTTGCCGCGTCCTCTGCTTCGCTGACCGTCATGCAGATTGTCACACAGATATGCAAGGGAGAGAGAGAGAGAGAGACGCCAAAAAACAAGACACTATTTCATATGTGGCTGGGTTGCTATGGGAACAGAATGTGGGTACCTTTTCCAAAAAGGTGTCCTCCTCCCCTGTACACCTCCTTCATCCCCATCTCTCTCACTTGTTATCATTGCTTAACCCTCTTCCCTTCCTTCACTTTCCCTGGAAGTCCAGCTCTACCCCTCGTCTCCTCTCTCCCGCAAACCCCTGCATCAGCATTTCCCTCCTTCCATGTGTCCCAGGCTCCCTTCCCTTCACTTTCTTTTTCCATCCCTCTCCTGCTCTGTCCATCCTCTCCCCAGTCTTTTCTCTCTGATCATCAGCCTTTTTAACACACACATCTATTCTATTCTTTTCTGGGTCACCATGGCAACGGGCTGGGGGCGTGAAATAGCAAAAGAGTGAGAGAGAGTGGGTGTTTCGGAAGTGACATCTCTTGGGCAGTAACCCTGTTTCCTGTGCTTTAAATTTAAAAAATACAGCAACAGTGACGCCCTGTGGAACATGGGTGTTGACACAAACAGCAAGGCTTACTGGGAAAACTTATGTAGGGGAATCAGGGGGGTCCAATGCCAAAATAGCGATAATTTATTTAAATATCATTTTAATTACATATACTGAGGTATTTCAAAAGGGATGTCTTAGAGGTGTGCCTAATCAAAACTTAAAGCTTAAAGCTTTAACTTTAAATGTTTTTTTTTAATCCAGGGAAGACAACTGTAATATATCAGTAAAATATTTTCTCTGTGTCTATTGTCTTATTTGAGTTAGACTAGATATTTTATATGATAACTGTTTCGCAATGTCACTATTGCAGTTTTTTATCGCTGTCCTTATGCCTGGTATCTACTCAGAAAATGCTGTGATTAAATTTTAAGTGCCATAAGTAAGGTCAGCCTTGAGATGATACTCCTGACCAGCGCCTCCTGCACTGGTTCTGCTTTAACTGCAAAATTTCCCAGTGAAAACTTTTTATCAACATTCTGTGTCACTTTAGTTCTATCAGTCTTTGGAGGCCTGAGAGAGACATGGGCGCTGTTTCATAAATCTGCTGTCTGGGACATTGCGAGGACATTTGGCGACACTCGTTGGTCATCGCGGATACAGAACGATGCCTGCATAAGCCAACATCATTCATGCCGTTTAGCGCCTCAAGGAGAAAGTTAATGGAACAAAACGCACATGTGGGTCGCCAAGTCATTTTTTTTTATGAATCTGAAAAATGTCATGCTAAATGTATTTGCTCAGGTTGTTTGCTTATTGCTAGGGCCTGGAACAGTGACCAGAATGTTGTAAAACTATAAAGCATTTGCTTGTTAATGAATCAGGAATTTTGAGTAAAAGCCAGTATTAGCCAACTGTCCCCTTTCATAGGGACAAATGCGTTTATTATTATTCATGGATTGATCAAACTCTCACTTTTCTATGTTGCAATGTAACATATAACATGGAACAGGAATGGAGTATATATAGGTAGATTGGGCCAAAACTACTAACGTACAGTCAATGCTGAGGATTAACTAGTTACATGTAACTATGTTATGTAATTAAATTACAAAATAAATGTAACTGTAGTCTGTTACAGTTACAGAGAAAAATATGCAATTAAATTAGTTACTAATCAAAGTGTAGGTAATTGTAAAGGGGTTATATTTGAATATATTCTTTTCGGTAAAAAGGATATATGTAGAATATAACATTTATTTTGTTGCTTTGTGTCCTTTCCCTATACAGAAATGCTTTCTTTTGGCATATTTCCAGTCAAGGGGGTCAGCAAAGCCTTTGGGACATTTTAGCTTTATTGCCCAGTTTTTTTAATTTATTAGAAAAGTCATCAAAATGTAATCAAATGCAACAAGCTATGTTACTTTGATGAAGTAATCAAAATAGTTACACTGATTATTGCTCTTTTAATAGGGTAACTAGTAATCTGTTACCCATTACACATAAAAAGTAATCTTCCCAACACTGTATACAATTAAGCAGCTGCGTTAGTGAACGCAATTAATCCTTGAAGTCATTTATACAGCTGGACATCTTAATGGAACAAAAGACCTTCATGGCCTCCTTCAGGTTGATTCACTTCACCTCAGCATATGTGCTGCCATTAAAATGCTTTACATTCCACTTTATTGGCTAATTTATCAAAAAGGCACATCTAATCAACATTGCGCCAATCGCGTCAAGAAGAGGTGAAGGAGACAATGAGACCGGAGATTTTGAACGTCTGCTAATTCTGAAACATCGCTTGTTGTGGTTGGCATCAGGAGATAGCGGCCAATCATCCTGCAAGCCAACAATCCAACAAACGAGTCATGGTCAGTGGTAGTTGTTCAATAGCCATAAATTGCATGAGCAAGTTGGATGAAGGAGGTTGACTAACATGGATAGGAATTATTTCACTAATGTCCATTCATGGGCTTCACCAAAATGTTTGGGCTCTGTGTGAGACTGGGGTGAGCTCCTCCCCTACCGCCAACCAGTTTTTATCATGGTCAACTATCCCCCTATAAAAAATGGACCTTCTTTGCAAACAAAACATTTTGCAGAATAGCCATAGTCTATGGCATTTTTATAGGTCCACCTGGCTTGAGAGCGAAACCTGAAGCATTTAGTTCATTTTTCTAATGTGAATTGTTGCCTCACTGATACAGGAAATCTTCAACTTCCTCTTCAAGTATGATTACTTATCCTTCAGGCTTTCTTTTGCAGTGTAAAATGAAGTAATATTATCATTACTGATTCGTCATACGCTCCCGTTTCCTTTCACTGTCTGAAGACACTTTTGGTGAATTGATAACTGAATAGCCATTAGCGTGTGTATCTGTGTGTGGGTGTGTGTCTGTATGAGTGTTTTATTTCCATGCTGGGATAGGCTTTGGTGGAAAAGGCTCCAAATCACCATGATATAGACTGTATAAGCAATACTGTAGACTGTATAATTGAAAATGTATGGATAGATCATTGGCGCCTAACTTTTCTATTTTTGCCATAATAGCTAAACATATTTTTCAACATACATGGAGTGGCTCAGTGGGTAGCACAGTCATGTGATCTGATTCGGGGTCAATTTTCGCTGGCACTGTGTGTGTGAAACTTGCATGTTCTCTCCACATTTGTGTGGGCTGCCTACACATTTTACTTTCCTCCTAGGATTCAAAAATATGTGGTTAAGTGAACTAGTGACTTTGTGTTGGTGTGTGGCCGGTATTCAACCCACCATAAATGACAGCTGCAAAACCGAATTAGCCAGAAATGATGTATTTCACTTACAGGCCTGGTGTATGTAGTGTGACTCACATAATTGGTCCTAAGTTTCCCTGGGAGGAGCTCGTCTAGACTCATCAAGTGCTCGGTGCTTATCAGGCCAGAGATGTAGGCTAAATGCCGCGTGCGTCTCTGGCGTTCCTGACTCCCGCTTGCCCGCTGGCGGCCTGGAGCTGAGTCAGCGCGGTGGGATTATGCCTGAATGCCTGAACTGCAGCGCACCTCCATACAAGACACACGCGATCAGCCCTGGGAAAATCCTTCCCAGCTCACTTGCCCTTACTCACCCCAGCAGTGCAGTTTACCTTGTCAAGAAGCCTGGCTTCTTGAAATCCTGAGACGGCATGTTATCGCCAGTCCTTAGCAAGCAATGCAGATGCTGAAGCTAACGGCTCGTCGAATATCTTCCCAATCTTGCCTGATATCGATGCCACCGACCGCGTTTCTGCAATCGCTTGGCAGGCCGGTCTGCGCTCTCCGTGGTGCTGAAGTGCCTGATCGCGGCATACAGCCTTCTCCCTCCCAAATATACACATAGACGAGATACTCGAGGATGTGCTGAGTCGCACTGCAGCCGTTAGACACTCAGCAAACAGTATTCACCATCATTTCACGTGTGGTGCATAAAAGTTAGAGCCATCTGCTCCTGTGTCTCCCAGTCTCGCCCATTTATTGATTTACATTTAGTGGATAGTGTGTTGGATTGGCGATTACACTGAGTGGTTATTGTTTTTGGTGTATATTTTCGTATAGTTATGTTCATTGCTTCAAAGATTCTCTGACATTTGGCTAAATTTTGTTTCTCGCTTAATACGGAATTCTGATGTTTTAAATATTTATTTTCCTTTTGCATGCGTGCATTATAAGTTGGTTAGTCCACAAAGCCTTGATGTTTCATTTTTGGGTTTTTTCCCGTGAATGTCATTGAGTTCTTATTGTGATGAAATTCCCTCCTTTTCTCTCTCTCTTTCTTTCTTAGATGTGAGGTATGCCATCCCGCCCTCCTATCGGGCTCACCCCCCCTCCCACACCCCCTCCTACGACCGGCCAGGATGGAACCCACGCCTCAGTATGATGCCTGGGAATCAGCTCTATATGTTAGACCAGGAGGAGGTACGGCTGTCAGAGGTACATAGTCGCTGTCACATGTTGTTACATGGTTAGCATTTGCATTATGACTTAACAAGATTGTCAACATTTAACAGAAGGAAGTACCTCTATATCTAAGGGTTGACGTGAACTCTGACTGGCTTAAAAATGCCAATTTCTGCTATAAAATATACATTAAAAACTATACATGTTTCTAAAAACTCACACCCAGTCTACAAATAATTTGGAACAAGACCAATACTAAGATAGATTTAATGGCTTATGAAAAGTAAAGTATTGGCTTAAACCTGTTGTTTAGAATAACACTATTGGTGAGTAAAAGAAATATTGCCATTATGTTTGTATATTTAAATGCATTGAAATATTTATTGTATACACAATTGCCTTTCACTACGTTGATTGGGAATATATTTTAGATTTGCTCCCCCTCTGGGTAGTTTTTTTAAATGTTACTCGATCCCCTGTGTATTTACAGTAATGCGCACTTTAATCATAACATAAAACGTACTTCGCCAAATAAAAGGAGTCTAACTGATGTAAGGCGCTGGAGGAGTAGCGTTTGCAAATGGCACATTTCTCACGGAGTCCACCTCACGTTTTCCTCAGGCGGCACGCGAACCACCCACCGGCTCACTGCCATTGTGCTCAGGCATGCAGCATCGCACCCGGTCCCTTAATCTCTAAGAAACATTCTGTGTTTGAACATACACAACAGAGCAGGGGTGGTCAAGGGGAGCATTGCAGGGGCAGCATTTTTAAAGAGTGATGAGAAACGTTAGGTATTTATCACCGGAGCCTTACCTGCTGATGTGTAATTTATATAGAGGCCAAATGACATGGCAAAGCAGATTTGCTTAGGTGTTCTAATGAACCTACTTTGACTTAGTTAAGCACTGCAGTTTTACCATGTCGCGTTGCCGCCTAGGCCTAACCTGGGCTGTAGTCCAGGGGCCCCATATTTTTTTTTGGCTATATTTTTGGCTTATATTTTATGCTGTAGTTAGGGCACCAGCAACGACTTTAGCCCAGGGGACTCCTAAACTTGGCCCTGATATAGTGCAGTTATTTCTTTATTGATGCAAAACTAAAACTAAATTGTGAACTAATCTGAGTAACTTTCAAAGTACGTTTATTGGATGATGATGTCTGCTTCAATAAGCAAATCATAAAGTACATACATATTTAGGACTGTATAATATGGTCTTGTATAGCTAGGAAATTTGTCGCAATGAAAGCAATAATGCCAGTACTTGTCACCCACATCCGTAAAACTATGATTTGAAATAGATCCTCAAATTTGTACATTATGTATAGTGAAAGACATGAATGACGAATCAGAACATTTATTCCCACGTAACTGTCCATTTCACAAAAGCACTGAGATAATGTGTCAATGAATTTGAATCAGTCATGACGGCTTATCTGTCATTACTCCTCTCCAGTCACATGGAGTGTCAAACATATACCGATTGCTTGCCTTGTGCGTAACAGTAAATTTTTCAGGCTACTGAACAGTTTTTTTTAACTTAAGGTACTCCAGCTTAACATTTCATTAGTATTGAACTCAACAACATGATCATTAATCCATCCTGTCAGTTTTTGTTCAATACATTTAAAAAGCCTATATTTAAATGCTCTCCTCGTACTTTAGTTATCTTTAAGTACTTTATAAATTAATTAGAGATACATTTGACATGTAGATTTTTTTACGTTTACCATTTTAACAGAAACAGCCTAATTAACATGGTGACAGCCAGGTATCTCTCAGAAATCGCCGTTTCCGTTGTTCCCCACTTGGGGGAGGTAGAGGGAGGCGATTGGCTCCCCGCTACAAACCTGTTAGAAAAAACGGAGGTAACGCGATCTTGCGTAATGTGCGGAACTGTTTCGCATTATTACAGTATTATTTTACCGAATTAGAAACTGATTGAAGTTTTAAATTGCTACGCCAATAAGTAAAACAGAAAATAACGTCCAATAAGGGGGAGAAACACCAATTTTCCTTTATGGAGCCGACATTTGACAGAGTACAGGAATCCACCTGTCTGAAGAGAGGTAAACTGAATTCAGTACGCCGTATCTACTGAAAATTGTTTCAGTTAAGCAGCAAATGTGTGAAGTAAAATAAGATATCAAGTCATTGTACATGGTATTTTTCCATGTGATAAATATAAAGCTATGTTTGTTATTGGTTACCATCGAGGGAAAATCCGGTTCATTAAAAAAAATTATTGAAGTCTCCTCTCTCCTCCGTCTCCATAAACTTTGTTCTCTACTCATAAGTTTTGCTATACCTTTTCCTCACAGTATCTAGTCTATCTAAACATGTTGAGTGTATTTCGTAGTAGGGATTGCTAGGCACTTGGCTCAGGAAACGCTTTTTCCGGCAAAAATATACATAAATAATTAAATGCATGTATTAATCGAAATATGTTTGATATGCAAGTCATTTGTGTATATGATTGAAATGAATAGAATTGACAATTATAACCAGACATAAGGTTGATTTGGCGGGGTTACGAATTAACATTAACTGAGCGCGTGGGAAGTTTCGAAGTTCCCGCCAACAGGCGCGCCCAGTTTGTCGCCTTTACCGTAGAACCTTAGTTTCAATTTGTGAGATTGAAATGAATGACACTTACGTCGAGGGACAATTCCGAGGAATTCATTAAGCTTACAAGTGGGGACACCTCTGCTTCACACTTAGTTTTCAGCAATTTATCTAGCCTCAGAGATAAAGGCTGCTTCCATTGTTTTTTTTGTGTTGTAAAGTAAGAGTGTGCCGATATCACATTATTTGAGGTAATAACGACCAAAATAAACAATATGACAATCTATGGTCACCTCCCCGAAAAAGAGTGATGTAAGTTTAACCAAAGTCAACTTTGGTTGGCTGGCTGGAGTGAGATTTTCAGT
>JAODKL010000047.1:10760837-10788448 GCA_026780765.1 Petrocephalus schoutedeni
GGGGTTTGGGGGGGGGGGTAGTACAGTGTGGTGGGGTGGGGGGTGTACTTTAAATAGTTGCAAAGGAGAAAAACGAAACAGGATTGACTAGTGAGTTTGTAGTTGAAGCTCATTGGCTTTTATTGGAGCAGGTATGGCAGTACATTCCCATACTCACCATGGGACGGTCAACCTTACCTCTCCTGAATCTCTAACCTCTTGATCTTGAATGAAATAGCAGAGTCGTAGTCAACTTACACAGTTTGCATTGTATGATGTTATGCACAAAGAGGATACATAATTGCATCATGATTGTATGGAAGAGAAACATGAATTATGGTGAATACTTTATGTGTTTATTGGGCAGTTCATAATCAGAATCAGCCTTTATGAAACGCTGAAGTCAGTGAAACACTGAACTTGCTTTATGGCATTTTACTCAAATGAAGATGAAGTTATCATATAAAGTTAGCTGCTACAGAGTTTAGTCACCAGATCAGGTACCTGTATTTAACTGGAAATGAACTGGATCATTTTCCCAGAACGGTTGAAGCAGACGGGAGCTGATGAAAGTGCCTGGGTGTTCAGCAGCTGCTTAATAGTCTGACTGCTTCCGCCCCCAGGTGACTACAGCCTCGGGGACCAAGTGCTTTGCCTGTCGCTCGGCGGCGGAGAGAGACAAGTGGATCGAGAACCTGCAGAGAGCCGTCAAACCCAACAAGGTGAAAAAAGAGAGGGAATGAAAGAGAGGGAAAGGAAAAGAGAGAGCAAGTATCTATCTCTTCTTCTCCCTTTATTTTGCCTTCTCTTCCCATCTGTTCCAGCATCTGTGTGCATATCATCGCCTCCCTTTCATCCGACTTGTTATGCTTCACTTTCTGCTCTCTTTCGGCTCTCCGTCCGTCCGTTATTGGACAGGACACCAGATTATGGTGTGGGCCAGAATAAGGAAAAGAGACATGAGGCACAGTGAGTCAAACTGAAAGAGACAGCAGGCTACCACCAAAGACTGCTGTCATGGGTGTGCTTCAAAAGGGCCTAGATAAGGCAGAGCTCAAGCTAACAAAAATAAAGATATTATAGGAAACATTATGTACCTTCGGAATTCAAATCTAGATTGCACAACCTGACTGTGCAAATGATATGGCCTCTTTCTCTTATTCGAAACCCGGCGCCTGAAACTTCGTACCCGTCTTGAAGCAGCTGGGGGGTTGGCACCTAATGAGCCGAGTTCTTTTTAGATGCGTTACAGGAGTCGCTTGACTTACCCAGATGTTCTGTCTGTGGGGGTGGGGTCCTGCTGATTCATGGGGCTCTGAGGATTTCAGACAACTTGATCAGACATAGTGACGCCAGTTCCTAACTTGGGCTTGGGGTCAGAGTGGCATGCACCAGTCTGTGGTCATTGGACTTAGTTGTGTTATTACTCATTCTTGGTGGGCACACCAGAACTAATGATTACTTTTGGTAATGCTGGGGTCACTTAAAGCACTGCTTGATTGTACCAGTAACTGACCAGCTGACATGCTGTGCTTTCAATGAGCACTTACACGATGACGGGGGCTAAAATTGCAGCTAAATTTAGGGATCTAATTTCAGCTTCAAGAGCATAATTGTCCTATGGATGTAGGATTAAAATGACTCACCTCTGATCGTTCTGTCATTATTTCCTTCTGTGCTGAATGATAAATATAGAATTGTTAATTTATACTTGCATTTTAGTTTGAAATTATACCCTATAAAGTTATAGGGCCTCTTCTTTGGAACCTACAAGCCTTCAGGTTTAACTAACATCTTACACTGTTTTCATGTTACCAGCAACTCCAAGAAAATGGCCAAGTGTTAAGTATGACCGGAGGCCAGAGATCTGCAGCCCCATTGGTTGTCACTGACACCAAACAATATCTCCAGTAGACTTTTCCCACCTCCAGCAGCCCACATCAAACCTACAGCTGGCCAGTATCCTAGGAGTTGTTGGGTATCTGGGCATACCTGCCTCTGTCCCACACGCTCCTCTTCTGCCCCGCCCCACTCTACGTCTCCCCTCTCCCTGTCCCATCACCCATTTCCGTTTCCCCACCCCCCCCCATTCAGGACAACAGCCGGCGAGTGGACAACGTGCTCAAATTGTGGATCATCGAGGCTCGCGAGCTGCCAGCCAAGAAGCGCTACTACTGTGAGCTATGCCTGGACGACATGCTGTACGCGCGCACCACCAGCAAGCCCCGCACCGACACCGTCTTCTGGGGCGAGCACTTCGAGTTCAACAACCTGCCCCCCATCCGCAGCCTCCGCCTGCACCTCTATAAGGAGACCGACAAGAAAAGACGCAAGGTAGACGGGGGGGGAGGCGGCAGCCTCGCACTGATCACGTCGGCGTCAGGGACGGGCTTCTACAGCACTGCGCCACTGCGTGTGCATTGGGGTGCAGCCCCGTTTGGCCAAAGCTCTGTGGCGGTACATCGATGGTATTGATTAGATAGATACGCTCAGATTTCCTGTTAGAAGTCTAAGGCTTGGAGCTCCTGGATGCTGAAAAATCATTCGTGCATTATCTCTGCTTCCTGTAAACATTTGTAACAGAAGGAGCGACCGGGGATTTGTCTATCGAGTGGAGATTCCATTTGCCCAGATCATCTTGCTCTTTACGGCCAGCCGATCATACAGAGGGGAATACGCCTTCTAGAAAATGTCAGCTCTTGTCACTTTTTATGTACTGTGACCCCCTCTCCCCCCTTACCTCCCTATCTCATCTTACTTGCCCCTAACTCTCAGGAGAAGAGCACGTACCTGGGCCTGGTGAGCATCCCCATCTCCAGCATCACTGGCCGGCAGTTTGTGGAGCAGTGGTACCCAGTCATCCAGCCCAGCGTGTTGGCCAAGGGTGGGGGTGTGGGTGGCAAGGTCATAAACGCATCGCTGCGCCTTAAGGCTCGCTACCAGACCATGAACATCCTGCCCATGGAGATGTACAAGGAGTTTGCCGAGTACGTCACCAACAACTACCGTGTGCTGTGCGTTGTGCTGGAGCCCTTGCTGAGTGTCAAGAGCAAGGAGGAGGTGGCCTGCGCCTTGGTGCACATCCTGCAGAGCACCGGAAAGGCCAAGGTAACCCAGGGCACCACCCTGAGCTTCCTACAACAGACAGCATGCTGGAATCCTACTTTTTTCATTAGCCTTGCTGTTCATTCTTCAAAAATGATGACATGTCGATGTTTTTTTTAAATTTTCCCCTAGTTCAAAGGCCAATTCATTTAATGGTACTTAAATATAAAGTATTGCTATTATATTACAATGTCTATCCATAATCCAACCGTCTTCCAACCATCCATCTTGATGGAGGTGAGCCTAGGGTCTGTCCGCAGCAGCACAGGGGAGTTGGATGGATAGATAAATAGAATATTATGTGGATTTTACAAAGATACAACAGAGTGAATGTTGCATCCTGGATGAGTTTGTGATGTCACACGTGCTAACCGTTTGAAATATGACACAGAACAGAAAGCCAGATCGAAATGCTTTTACGCCATTACCTCTGTATTCTCTCTCGTTTAGGATTTCTTATCCGACATGGCAATGTCTGAGGTCGACAGGTTCATGGACCGAGAGCATCTTATTTTTCGTGAGAACACTCTGGCCACCAAAGCCATAGAGGAGTACCTCAAGCTGATTGGACACAAGTATCTCAAGGATGCTATAGGTAATGAGGGGCATGCTCTGACTTGGCCTGAAGATGCATTTTAGTAATTTAATTATGCTTGAAAATTGTGGAAAAGTAATTAGCTGCAATAACATTAAGCAAACATCACAAATTTAGAGTCAATGTGGCGATGTGGGTCTGTGTAGGTGAATTCATCAGAGCTTTGTATGAGTCAGAAGAGAACTGTGAGGTGGATCCTATGAGGACTCCGCCCTCGGTCCTGCCTGACCACCAAGCCAATCTTCGCATGTGTTGTGAGCTGGCGCTTTGCAAGATCGTAAACTCCCATTGGTCAGTGGATCCTCTTCTTTCCTTCTATTTCTGTATAGTCAGGCTATATTATGGTTTTGTTGAAATATCTTGAAGATTTTTAGTTTAACAATGTCTCAATTATTTATGGTGACCGCAGTTATGGTATCTTGGTAAGGGTCAGCTCTAACAGCCTGTCTTTCTGTCCTTGATTGCTCGCCCAGTGTGTTCCCTCGAGAGCTGAAGGAGGTCTTTGCCTCCTGGAGGGTACGCTGTGCGGAGAGGGGCAGAGAGGATATAGCAGACCGCCTTATCAGTGCCTCACTGTTCCTCCGGTTCCTGTGCCCTGCAATCATGTCCCCATCACTCTTCAACCTGACCCAGGAGTACCCTGACGAACAGACCTCGCGAACCCTTACCCTCATCGCCAAGGTGGTGCAGAACCTGGCCACATTCTCCAAGTCAGTGACTGGCCTTTATTACTACAGCGCAAAAACTTCTCAACATCTTAAATAATATTCACTAACCAAAGCATACGCAACTCATTCTCTAAGTACATGTAACTATTTAACTGATGAATTACCTTTTTGTGTATATAGTCATAGTTTCATGTACATTCTGCCTATAATTGTCTCACTTAGAATCTGTGAATTTAGCAGGATCATGTTCTTCCTCTTCCTTCTTTACAACGTGTGTTGTCTCTCCTTGCCACTCTCACTTTCCACCTAATCCATCATTCCTCGCTCACCCCCCCCCCCCCCCCCCCCCCCCCCCCCATGCCCACCACACTTGTGCCCTCCCAGGTTCAGCACTAAGGAAGAGCACCTGTGCTTCATGAACGAGTTCCTGGAGATGGAATGGGGCTCGATGCAGCAGTTCCTTTACGAGATCTCCAACTTGGACAGCATCAGCAACGCCGGAGCCTTCGAGGGCTACATCGACCTGGGCCGGGAGCTGTCCATCCTCCACAGCCTGCTGTGGGAGGTCATGGCACAGCTGAGCAAGGTGGGCGGTCACTGGGAAATGTCACAGCGCTGTCGATGACCCACTGCGACATTATTCTGCGTAATCTTTCATCTCTCGCCAAGGTAAAACTGCAAGTGTACATCTTAAATGCGGGCAGCAGAATGTGGCGATGTTACAATGTTATGTAATGTCGATTCACTGAGGGTTTGACTCATCACAAGCAATCAACAGCAGCGGAATTTAAAGAAGGACAAACAAAGTATTGCTCTGCTGCTATAGTATGGCTCTTACTTATGAAGCTAAATTAAACAGTAGTTAGTAGCTATGCATGTCGCACATATATATTTCAGCAGGGATCTTTTGGGAACAGCAGCATAATTGCATAAGCAACCAATCATACGGATCGAAACACATGTGCTCTGATCAATGGGGGACAGGCTGACTGCATCAGAGCAACAAATATGATTGCGCTTGTGAGATATATCACTTTCATATATGACTTCTTGTTCGAGTGCAGTGAATGGAATCGCATTAGCATGTCCCAAGACAGGGACCTAATCAGATATTTGACCACAGTTAGATTACCAGCAGGTCTTACCCAGAGGAAAACCTGTCAAATTCAGTTAGAGGCCTGGTGAAAGTTTTTTATTTGATCTCTTTCTCACCTTTGACAGGTTACTGGGGCCATAATCTGTAAATGATATTGCAAGTGTTCACATTGTCCGTGGCAAGAGGGAAGGAACTGGGCCCCTTTGACCCTATAACTATAACAATGCTGGTGACAGCTGTCACATAATGGTGTACTTAGTGATAATGCACACACACACACATGCAAAGACACATAAAGACACACACACAAATAAAATGTGTGGTGCTTTTTATGTAAAAAGATTATGTAAATTTCTTGCAGTGTGGAGGAAAATTCCCTTTTAAAACCTGTACTGTCTCATAATTGTTTTCCTGCTTCAAGTTCTACTGTGACTTTTTAATGGGCTGTACGTTTTTTCCTTTCTTCCTCTTTGTTTGACTTCACATCGCTCATTCCTTCTCCTCTGTAGGAAGCCATTATTAAGCTTGGGCCGTTGCCACGGTTACTCAACGACATCAGCATGGCCCTGAGGAACCCCCACCTGCAGAGGCAGCCTAGCCATCAGACTGACCGACCACCCCCTGACAGGCAAATGGACCGGCTGCTCTCCAGACCAAGCTTCAACCGGGTTGTCTCCTCCGACTTCCAGACCCACATGATGCGTGACCTGAACAGGTAGCAATCAAAGGGAGTCAGGTCACCGCCAA
Organism: Petrocephalus schoutedeni; assembly: GCA_026780765.1. NCBI lineage: Eukaryota > Metazoa > Chordata > Actinopteri > Osteoglossiformes > Mormyridae > Petrocephalus > Petrocephalus schoutedeni. Next base: position 10,767,028 of record JAODKL010000047.1, read on the forward strand.
GGGGTCCACTGATGCAGACCCCAGGGGAGGCATGTGTTGTCAAACAGACTACATCTACAGGACTTTTTTAAAAAACACAAGGTCAAGAACATCCTGACAGTGCTTATGATTGTATTGCCAAGCATTCCTATAACTTAGACCTTTGGCCATAGGGTGGTTCTGTCCCTAGAGGGAAAGCTGTCTGCAGCTGGCCAATGAACATCCTTTCATTCAGGACTCAATGAACATCTCAGACATATTGACTGGAAAAGCCTTGTGAATATGACCCTACAGCATGATAAGTTAAACTGGACAGCAGTTAATCTGCCCTCTCTTGTCATGCTGTTTGTCCCCCCCCCCCCCAGCTCCATAGACATGTCCCGCCTACCTTCGCCTACCTCTGCTCTTTCTGGTGGGGGACACTTGGCATCGCATGCAAGCATGGCGGGCTACACGGATCGGGACCACCCACACCGTGCTTCATCTAAAGACGTCTTCTACTCCACCCGTCCTCCCTTGGCACGGTCTAGCCCGGCATACTGCACCAGCAGTTCGGACATAACCGAGCCCGACCCAAAGGTACCGGCACAGGAGGGATCCGGCCTCTGCTGGATATTTAACTTGAAGTGTTTGCCAGCGAGAGTGTGGTAGACATGTCTCAGCTGCAGTTGTTGTTGTAAGCTGACAAGCTATAGATAAGGCTGTTACATGATTCATGCCCTTTCATATGCGAGTGGATGTGTAGAAACAGCCCAGTCTTACTCACAGCTGTACAGGATCTTTTGCACTGCTCAGTTCTGTAGCCTTTTTGTCCGTGCCACAGAAAAAAACAATACGATGATGTATAAAGAATATAAATCATAGATCAGTCGTTTCATTTTATGTCGATCATAATATGATTTTCATCCATCCATGTTCCATCCAGCACAGGATTATGGTGGAGCCTATCCCAAGATGCACCAGGCAGAGAGCTAACAGACAGTGCTAACTACTGAGCCACACAGCACCCATATGGTCTTCAAAATTGACGAAAATAAACAGTCTTGACCTAACTGAGGTGCTACATAGTAATTGAGCAGCCATAGATGTGGACTGCTTGTTACTGGGACGCTAATCAGGCTCTTCAGCCTTCCTTAGGCACCCAAAAACGCTAACAGATACACCCAGTGAAAAAAGATCAGTGGCCCCAGTTACTGCACACCCAGGTTTCACAGCACCACGGGAATATTCTCCGCCTCTTTTAGCGAGCGCCCTGGTCCTGCTCGCGTGTCTTACATCCCGGCAATCAGACACCCTGGTGACTAGCCAGTAACTGTATCATCACGATCGCCCTTGACAGCAGCGCTTCTCTGTGTCAGTATGCTTCAAAGCCAAGTCTGACACTCGCCCCAGTAGACCCGCCTCCTTACCATCAGTTCCTGTCGTGTCTTTTGTGAAGTCTTTTTGTGGCAGTGCCCATTGGCAAATTCTCAGAGAAGGCCTCGCCTTCATCCCTGCCACAGGTTCTCAGCGTCAACAAAAGCGTGTCCATGATGGACCTGCAGGACTCCAGAATGAACAGTATCTCCAACCTGCAGTCAGTGGGCGACATGCTCAACTCCTCCCAAGCCTCCATCGCAGGCCTCGGTGGCTATGGGGGCATGGGGGCCCTGGGTGGGGGCCTGGGAGGGGGGCTGCGGGCCGGGGGCCGCCTTTCTGCCGGGTCTGGCGGTTCGAGCATGTCGGGCGGCCTGAGGCTGAGCCAGCTGAGCCAGATGGGGGCCACGACAGACTCCCTGTCCCAGCAGCAGCAGCAGCAGGCGGCCGCCATGCACTACCCGCTGTCCTTCCAGAACCCCCTCTTCCACATGGCGGCCGATGGGCCCCAGCTGCACCATCAGCCCAGCCGGGCGCAGCCTCCGCCGCCCCTCCTGCTGGCCCCGGAGCCCGAGCCCTCCCACCCCACCTACATCCCCGCTTTCGGCCACGGCGGCTTCTCCCGCAGCGAGGACCTGTCGGCGCTGCGGGCCAGCAGCCTGGTGCAGCCCAGCATCATCCACTCGCACAGCTACAGCGATGACTATACGCGGCAGAATCAGGCCGAGTACGGCCGGCGCCAGCTGTCTGTCCACATGCAGGTACCCTGGTTCTGGAGAGAAAGGCTCGATGCCATCAGCAGATCTGCTAATCCTCAGCATTAGGAGACTGAACAAATCATGTGTGGGAAGTAGGGCACATAGATGTAAGGCAACGATAGGGCACACAGGTCAATGATCAGACCTTCAGTGTACATCTTATTGTTATTATCATGATTGTTTTATTTGTTTCACATTTTCCTTTTCATCCTGCCTTTTCCAGGAGAATTTCCATCAACAGCAACAACAAATGATGATGATGGGAATGGGCTCCCAGACAGGCACCTCCTCTTCCCTGGCCACGCCCCCCTCCACCGTTCACCCAATGCGGCAGAGTTCCATTGTCCCGCCCCCTCAGCGTGTCAAATCCCAGACCTCCCACCAGCTGTCCGTCAGCGCCGCGGCAGCCTCCACCCCTCCGACTAAGACCCGCCCCCCTAGCGGAAATCTACTCCAGTCCCCAGAATCCAGCTTTGGGGGCCGGCAGGCAGCTCCACGCCAACAGCTGTCCGTCAAAGACACCCCTGCTCCCGGGCTTCCGCACCAGCAGAGCTCAGTCAGGGAGACCCAAGGTCCCCAGGGAGGGCCTACGCCCACCCAGCAACAAACACAGCAGCAACCTCAGCAGCAGCATTTACTGAAGCCTTCTATTAGCAAACAGGTACGTGGAGGCTCCCACCCAGCGAGCTCTTATGTTAACCTGCTGTCTTGCACGTTCATATAGTCATGTAATTAAAAGTGATTCAATTCAGACAACTAACCTTGAAATGGTCTTAAAAACCACCTACCGTACACTGCTGGGCAAGCGCACTTCAGCCGCTATTTAACTCCGCCATTCAAGTTTAGGTATTTTTAGACATCTATAGGACGGAAAGATGTTTTTGTTACCAAGTCACATTTTCTGCATCACAGTAGCTGGTGTTCATCTGTTTGGTCAGGACTGGTTGTGTTCATCAGCGGGCACTGAAATCTCTTCATAAAGGATGACTGCTGTTCAACTCCCGCAGCCTCATTTTATCCCATTATACTGGTCGCCCTTGACTCGAGGGCACTAACTGAATCGCTAACTCAAACAACACCCTGCTATTGGTGGTTCAGTGCAACCTGTGCAAAGTGTGTACGGGAGAATTTGTTTTGTTATACAAAACGCAATCCCGTGGGACTGCAGCCCCCAAAACATTTCCAGTGGGTAATTTGCCGTGCTTCAGGACTGTAGCCTTTTGTCCACAATGCTAAAAGCAACCAAAATAATATAATGATGTATAAAATGTAGAAAGAACAGATAATAGTCTAGTTTGAATATTTTAGTGAAAGTAATCCCCTACAGGCTGTATGCAGATTTTTTTGGGCACATTAAGAAGGGAGGGTAGCCCTATATATCAAAGTTTACCTGTTTCCACTTAGTAAATTAGGCTAAGTATAGTGTTACTGGCAATCAAATGATAAATGACTATTATGCCCTACATTGTTGTGGTTGCCTTTCGAGTTTTAACTTCCATCCATCCATCCATTTTCCTACCCGCTTATCCTGTTCAGGGTCGCGGGGGGTCCGGAGAGTTTTAACTTATAATATAAAAAGTTATATAATATAAAAAGTTACTTGAACAAAGAATCTGCTACATTTGGTAATGATCAAATTCATTTTATATTTCACAACTTTTCCAGGATTGTACACCATCTTCCTTGTTTGCTTTGAAGCACTTCCCATCAAACCATTCTTACATAAAGACACCCGGTCTGTTATGTAATGGACACAGAAGTCAGTTTTGTACATAAACTTGCCTTCTTCTCGTAGGGCACACAGTCGCCCTCTACCCTGAACCCGCCAATACAAGCTGCCGAGCGCACTGTAGCTTGGGTGTCTAACATGCCTCACCTGTCTGCCGACATCGAGAGTTCACGGATTGAGCGGGAGGACTACAAGCTGAAGGAGTACTCGAAGAGCATGGACGAGTCACGCCTGGACAGGGTCAGTTTCTTTGTTGTGTCCACTTGTGTGATTGGTTTCCCTATTTCCCCATATTTATTGTCTGACCTCCGTTTGCATAATGCTAATGTAGTGTCTCTGTTTCGGCCCACTTCCCACCTAACAATAGATTATAAAATACTTCTGTGGATTACTTTTGTAGTTTATATGTAATTTTAGATTGCTTGCTAATTTGCTGCAATCCTTAATTACAGATAATTATCGACTATTAATCTCTTTCCATTTTTATTGAAAATGTGTTTAGACCTTCCCAGTAATGGTGAACCGATGCTGACTTTCCAAACAGTGCTGGTTGTATCACCTGAAACAGTGAAATGGGTAATAAATTTTATAACAGGGTTAGATGCCTCTATAGAGACTGAACAGATGGTCTTGAGAGGCTCACACATGACTAATTTAGAGAAAAGCTGACAAAATGACCTTGAACTTATTATAAAACTTATAAGGAATACTTTTTGGCACTACTGTGCTTCACTGACCCATTCCTGTCCTTCCTTTGAAGTTTCCTCTGCATATCTTATTGGCCTTCGCTTCTGCCTTACAGTTTTGCTCTTTTCTTATGTCTTCCATCTCACCTTTGTGTGTGTGTTTGCAAGAATAAAGAAGAGATGTATTTTTCCAAAATTGTTCCCAAACTGAGCACTGTTACTGTAAACAATCCTTTATCCTGTGATGCTTAGTGTGGATGATTATGGCTGGTCGCTGTGGGATGAGCGTCCCTTTTGAGTATGGTTCCTCCCAAGGTTTCTTCCTCCTAGGGAGATTTTCCTTGCCACTTTCACCTCTGGCTTGCTCAACTGAGGGCTTTGGCCAGGAATAATGTAAAGTGCTTTTGAGCCAATGTAACATTGTGAAAATGCACTATACAAATAAAATTGAATTGAATATACGGTGTGTGTGGCAGATTTATAACCATGCCCTGTCCTCCTAATCAGGTGCGGGAGTATGAGGAGGAGATCCACTCCCTGAAAGAAAGGCTGATGCTCTCCCATCGCAAGCTGGAGGAGTATGAGCGGCGGCTCCTCACGCAGGAGCAGCAGACCAATAAAATCCTCCAGCAGTATCAGAATCGCCTGGAGGACAGCGAGCGGAGGCTGAGGCAGCAGCAGATAGAGAAAGACTCCCAAATTAAAGGAATAATCAACAGGTAAATACAGGGCTGGTGGGTTATGAGGAGAGAGAGTCTGTTTATGGCTCACTTCAACTTGATGATTTTGCACAGTCTAGCAACTGTACTTGTAAAACACTTTTAGCTAATTTCGCAGACAATGTTTTCACTTCAGGTGAAAATGGACACTAAGTAATCAGCTAATGTACGAAGCAACTCTTGTACTGAACTGCTTCAAAGCATTTTTACATTATGTTTATTGCTTGTAAAAGCATTTTCACTCTTAAGCTCTGAACCTTTTTCATTTTACCGTTGACAAGCATATAACCACAGAGAGAGATTTAAATAAACACTAGATTTAACAGCGCTCTTGCATATGATTTCTACTGTACGTATGACTCTACAGAGAACACTACATTCTCATTCTCTGATGAGAACCTCATCATTAATTTAATTAATGAAACTCATTGTAAATTAGATATTAAATTTTAAAGTTTAATTAGGCTCCACGATCCTACTGCAATAGGATGTTCTGCTCTTGTTGAGTTTGTTATTTGTTGTGATGTTCTGCCTGTAATGATGAATGCATTTGCTTTTTTAGCACTTGACATTTTGGTACTACTGGCGAGGGGCGCCAGTTGGTGCCCTATACACTTGACTGTAGCATCACCTGTGCTTCTAGTAGCCTTGATGGCTTTTTTTTTTTTTGAAGACGCCACAGAATCATACAAAATAATGCACTCAAGACAACTCAACTTCATACAAATGTCAAGACAAAGGAGGAGTGATGTAATTGTAACATTGCGAATGAGAGAGAGTAACTGAGAGTACAGAGCTGTTCTTTTGAATGACAACTACTTCCTCAACTTTTGGTGCTTTGTTTAAAAGCACACGTCTAATGAACCAAGGCACGTTTACATGCACGTTTAGGGCAAACCTGGCAGACCATGGAGAAGCAGCATTAATGCTCCTCTACATACAGCACTCGTGTCCTGTACCCAGTTACATTTCAATCCAAGGATTACAAGATGTAGCCATTTAAAGATTGGAATCTTTCCTAAAAAGGATGTGGGACCCAACCTGCCTTTTTTATGGATCACATGACCGGGGTGGACACCTGGAAATCTTAGCCAACCAAAGATAAGAGCCACTAGCCTGGGAAACAGGAAAAACATAACTCTTGTTTTAATCACAAGAAATGCACTGCAATGTCTATAAAAGCAAAGCATATTAAGGCATCCTTCAAATATTATGTATTTAATGGCAACTGCTTTTGATTGAATCAGTAATGGTATTTTAGTGGAAGCTGTTACGGGAAAAAGATAAATTACTTCTTTTATTTGCACCGTACAAATGCGGTGCGGCATACAGAATTCCTGTCCGTCACTGCCGTCTCCATTACAAGTCAAGTGCCAGCAAATCTTTTGAGAAGGACACTGCACCTTGGGGTAAAACTGGTGATGCGACTTTCTGGAGTAGAAAAGATGAAGCCTAGATACACTGAGTGCTTTCCAAAGACTGAAATGGATGGAAGAATCAGTGCTAGATTCACTCTCTGACAACGAATATGAGATCCTATGGGTAAATGGAACATAGCCATTAGCCCCACAGGCGCAAGCAACCATTCCCTGTAATTCTGGGGCTCTGGCCCATGCTAGGATCACATTAATATACATTCAAAAGAGTCTAATCCACAGTGGCAAACAGAAAAGCCTAAATATCCTTAACTTGTGGTCAGGCTTCTTCTCAAGTGACATCTGGATTCAGCGATGTCCTGCTTAACTTTTAGGAAGCAACCCTACTGTGCACTGATGTGTTCCCTGATGGAATTTGAACCTGGAGTCAAAAACCCTACCATATATATTGATGTAAATATCTCTGACAGTGTGCTGACTGCTTTTAAATCATCCGCTTCTACATAGCTGGTGTGCAATTTTACTAATTTAAATTCTTTTAACATATATGCTGTGTTGTACTTCACAGGAAATTAATACTACTTTAGCTTTAGTTTGTGATGAATTGCAGCAATTGCAGATTGAATAAAACTTTGATAACGATGTAGTACTATAGATACAAAGATTTTAGATATATGTATTTATCACCTTTATTATTATGAAGATAACTAAAGGATTGAATTAGAGAAATATTAAAATATTGATCAATGAAAACATTTATTTAAGATGTAAATGTATTTCAATGAACTGGAGAATTTACATAGAAGTTAGATGGTAGGAATAATATATTTCAATGGAAATCTTTAAATGTTGGCTGCTTTTTGCCAATGAATTTCGGCACACGACATTTATACTTTGTTGTTATTGTTTATTTGTTTATCAGATGCTGTAGTCCAGGTTAATTTATATGTAACATACATAGACACAAATATATAATGCACACATATATTCCTGAATAGTCATATAAAAGTGTTTTATTTCCCGCTTTGAAAAGCTTTGGAAATAGCTTCTTAAGTTATTTGTTTTATCGTTAAATGCAGAAAGCAACACGCGCTTTTAAGATGTTTTTCTGAGGAAAGAAGTATAATGGGAAAAATGTCATTATCTTTTTGTTTGTTTGCTAGTGTTGTTTTTGCTAGTATTTGGTGCTGGGTAAAGCCCTACAGCGGTATCATCAAGGCAATTTGTATCTGTTTTTTTTTCCCAATTTCTGTCAATATAAGACTTTTGACGTTAAGTATAATAGTGAATATTTATTCTTCTAGGTTTTGAAGTAATGATAAGAAGAAAGATTGAGCCCTCACCCTGTAACACCCCTTGTTACGACAATCACATAATTAATTATTCTTAGAAGACCAGCCCGGTCTTTGGACAAATAAAGTCCTTCAGGAAAGATACTTTTATAGTTTGAGCTCAACTGCGTTGTCAGTGGGAGGGTTTCTAGATGAACACATTGTGTCTTCTCTCTCTGACTCTTTTGTTAACCTTTAACTCTTTCATCTAGTACCTTTCTATAGCAGCAAATACCAAAATCACATGACCTCTCACTGACCCATGCCCACCCGCATGTGACTGCATGAACACTTTGAACCCTCCGGCTATACATTTCACTCAGCAATAGTATGACATGCTTTTAGGTATGCTTTTGTTGTGAACATCGCTTTGTATTCGGGGAGCTGTTCAGCATTTTAAATGGGACCGGACCAATCTGTCAGAGATTTTTATTGTTACTCCGGCACTGCCAATATGTGTTTGTATTTTTGTTCATTTTGTGTTTTTTTCCACTCTTAATTTGTACAAAGCACAACAGTGTAAAGCATTAATGGAATAAAACACCCAAGTACGACTGTTTGAAAACTCACCCTGTGGATTTTCATTATTTACTAATTTATGCCAAGCACACTGGATGGAATCACATTGATTTGTGAACAGCTGAATTAAATTCTGGGTTTTAATGCTGATGATTCTGCCAAGTAACTCATAATAATATGACTTACCCATAGTTGTCAGTCTACAAGAATTGAGCTTGTGTTGTTTATATTATAGATTTTTAAAATGAGAATATTCATGCGTGTACCAAATTATTTTCCCTCCCCTAAAATTATTAATAAGATATCAGCAATACATTATAAATTATTCATAATTACACATTAACTGGCTTCTTCAGAAATTAGGACAGCCTTACACCTAACAGTTATTATTCATAGTATTATACATTACATAGAAAATGGTCAAATATTTTAATTTGGAATGATATATATTTCATAGGAGCAGCAGAGCACAGCATAGGGTGAATTCTAGGAAAGCATAACCAGATTCGATGCCTAACTTAATGTACCTTATTACTAATTACGTTATTAATACTTACAAGTATAGTAGTATTGACTTTTTGTTCAAAGTTATTACATGATAAAGGGATTCCGAGGAGAACACAAAAGTCAGAGAAAAAAACCACAGAAATCCCCCCACTATGCAAGCCTTTTAAGTGTAGCATGTTCTGGATCATGTCCATGGCGGGGTCAAGCTGATATCCACAAATGAGGCTGCGATGCCAGGCTGCCAGTATGGCTGAAGATTAGCTCGGCCTACCACATAGCTTATGCTCTGTGCCTTTGTGGGAAGAACGGAAAGCCAAGGATTCATCCAGTTCTGGCTGACGAAAACCCCCCACTATAAAGTGAAGGGGGGAAACACCAGCATTGAAAATGCACACATGAAAGGAAGAAATGTTCAATCCCCCCGGGAACAGATGAATGGCTGTCTGGACGCCTTTGTTCTACTTTCCCAACTTTATATTTTTTTGTCCCTTGCTTTAACATAACCCATGGTATGAATACAGAAGATGGAAGTTGTAAACATAAGAAAGGGGAATTATGGTAAAATTGACATATTCTGAATATTTTCTTTCTCCCACCCAATGGCATTGTCGTATGATTATATTCTCAAGTCAGTTCTTGGTTCCCCCATTCCATTGTGTGATTGTTATAAAATATCCAGTGTGATCAGCATGTGACAGAGATGCTGAAACATGTCACCCTGCTCTGGTGGTTTATTGATGGTGGTTGTTCACTGTGGGCTAACCTCTCCATTGCTTTGTTCCAGGCTTATGGCTGTGGAGGATGAGTTGAGGGGGGGTGCCATTCCTGACCTGAAACCCCGGATGTTTGCGGAGCAGGTCGGTCTTTCCGTCTGCACGTCTATCTGGCTGCCTGCGTCGTGTGTCTGCTTGTGAGCTTCCTGGCACACATATTTCAATCTCTGCTTCTCATGTTCTGTGACCCTTTTAATTTCCTACCAATCTTTGCTTCACATTCTTTCTGTTTTAATTGACCAGTCTATATCCCATTTTCCTGTTTGATCTGCCTGTGTTTTCCAGTCAGCAATTCATACTCTTCAGGTTACTTTAAAATGTGTTAATCTCATATTTCAATCTGTACTTTACAGCCAAATACTCATTTGTTGTCCCATATACATCACTCTCATCTGTCAAGAGAAAAAACTGACACGTGGAATAAACTCATAAATTTGAATAAACCCATAAAAACAACAGACAGTATTGCTGCAGCGTGCATCTCTTCGGAGCTCAGATGCTTTTGATACACTATAACCAGTTAATTACTAGTTACTTAGTTTAATCCATTCTCAATCTGTGTGACAGACCTCACACACAAAAAGTAGGCTAACGTTCTCTCACCGAAAGCTAAAGAGCACATCTACAATTGTGCATGTCCTTGAGACAAACAGAGAGTTGCAGAGAGAAACAACAGTGCTGGTAAGTAAAATGAGGCAGGCTGATTTGCTCTCTAATGAAAAACTCATTTAGTTAAGTAAAAAAGTCGTTTAGTTAAGTAGCATGGTGCTAGAAAAATTAATTAGATATACCTACAGGTTACATGTTATTTTTTTTTTACTGTTAAACCATTAATATAGGATTCTGCTGTGACTTGTTAGTGTCAAAAAACCAGCATCAGCAACAATGGTCTCTGAAAGTATTGTTTCAACTTTTAAACATCAATCACGAGGTCAAAGTCAAGTCTGCCTGCATTACTGCAATGCTAATACAGTCATGCGTCACTTAACGACAGGGATGCATTCTGAGAAATGCATCGTCAGGTGATTTTGCTGTTATGCAAACATTACAGATTGTACTTACACAAACTTAGATAGCCTGGTGTGTAGTAATAGCCTACTACATACCAAGACTATATAGTATAGCCTAAGTAACAACAAAAGTACGGTACAGTAAATACATAAACCAGTAAAATACGTATTATCATTATCAAGTATCATATACTGTACATAATTCTATGTGTTATACTTTTATACGACTGGCAGTGCAGTAGGTTTGTTTATACCAGGATCACCGCAAACACGTGAGTAATGCATTATGCTATGGCGTCATGACGGCCACGACATAGACGACAGGAATTTTTAGCTCTGTTATAATCTTATGGGACCAACGTGGAATATGCGCTCCATCGTTGACCGAAACTTCGTTATGCGATGCATGACTGTACTGTTCTGCATTTATGCTATTAACAGTAATGAACCTGCATGTGTTGGTGTTCTGCTGGTGTACCTATAGAGACACTCAAGGCCTGCTTTGTTCCATCTCAGTAAGACACATGAAGACAATGACAAAATCTTGTTTTCACTTACATGCCATGTGATTCAGAGTTTATGGTTATAAATGTCTTCATTGTCTTTTTTTTTTTGCTAAAAGGCACAAAAGTAGGGATCATTCCTTACCCCCATTGTCACTGGCTGATACCATCCCATTGCTGCATTTTTCAATGTACAAACCCTGTCCTATGACGTTTCTGTGAATCCCTTCATATCCGCACCTTTTATGAATACAGTTTATATGGGCAAATAAATAAATAAATAGACAAAAACACTACAGAAATGGATAGCTGGTATGTTATAAATGCATCTTTATATATATAATATAATTATATTAATATTTTCTTATATATTATTATCAACGGGACAAAATCTTATACACAGTATTCCTAGGTTTCCTACAGATGTGCTTCATGTTTATTACATACTGCAAAATACCGCATATTAGTTATAGTTTATATTTCTGTGCATTCTTAGCGATATACAACTCTACCGAGATGGATATTCTGAATGAGCAAACTATCTCTTTAACGATTGACATTGGCATCCCACCTACTGCCTTCATTTTTGGTCATTTAAGTTGATTAATGTTTTTAATACTCATAGTTTCTGAAGGAATAAATTTATGCAACAGTTGTAATTATTACAATACCACAAGGTTAAAATGCTATGTAGAGTGCAAATACAATAAAGCGAAGAAAAATTTCTGATAGATTTAAACAAGAAAATATACTTGATATGATTGTATCATGTGTATGGGAATTTGATAAACAGGATCAATGAAAAAGCAAAACTTCAAGCAATCAGAATGTGACAAACTTCTCAGAAAATCAATTGACAAATTTAATTGCAGACAGAGCACTCATTCAATAAGGCAAAGAGTGTAAACATGACTTTATGGTCAAACAGTCACATATCCTGCTCTGTCAAGACATTTTACTGTGGCATTTCCTGCTTCATGTTGATGGTTATAAGATGAAAGTTATAGATTTCCTTAAACACACACCCACGCGTTTTATTAGATATGCAGTGACGTTGTCACTTTATAGATGACCATTTTCTATTATTAGTACTTGTGACCAATGACACAAAAGTATCTGGGGATAAAGTGTCTGGGGATAAACTGCTCTGTTGCTGTATTTGATCACTTTCTCTGTATGTTTTGGTTATGTTTTCCCTGTGTGGATGTAAGTGCACCTGACTACAGTACCATTAATACATCTGTTCTGTGGGCTGTGTGCAAATATGTCTTAATTACATGTATGGTCTTGCATGTATTGCTTATTATGTTTGAAATTGTTTTCTTTAATTTTCTTTCATTTTCATTCACTATTGTTTTCTTTAATTTTGTTCAGCTTTCCTTTTCCCGCCGATTTGCACATCTGTTTCTGAGTGTTTGCCGGTTAATGGTGGAGATGTCCCTTCAACCATAACCGCTTACAGAAAACAAGTCAGAGGACGTCCATAAGTGAGATGTTACGACAGCCACGCGTCAGCATGTCATGTGACCCACCCCGTTTGTTTTCATTGGCCTATTTCGGTATGTCAGGTTTTATTTGCCGTGCCTCGGAACGATCCGTGTGTGAGTCGTGTCTCCATTCAGTGCAGGCTGTGCTGTCGAATGTGTTTGTTATGCGTGTTACGTTTGTGGGGATTTCTGCCAAGTGCGCTGTGAAGGTCTCTCTCCTCCATCATCCCCATACTCTCTGCTGTGCCCCCTCCTAGACGTGTGCCCCCCCCCCGCATCAACCTCCAGCACAGCCATTCTCTGTCCCTCCTCACTCTGTGTTTATGAGATACGGTGATTTCTCTTAGGGGAGGCGGCAGTCCATCCTAGTGCAGCCCCGTCTTGCTCCCGTCCCCCACCGCGTGCAAAGGTAATCTACCAATCAGTCTGCACCCTGCACCCTCCCATAACACACGAGCTTGGTATGTCCATGCTGCCGTGTCACGCCGTACAGCACAGGCACATCTCTGTCCGCGTAGCGCGCTTCGCTGCCTCCTGCTCGCACACAGGACCAGCCCAAGGATGCCATTTGCCAGTGGATGGAACCGCAGACATATTCAGAGACACACGGATTAGAGCACTGTGAGATATATCAGCCGGCTTCACTTTAATGGAGCAGTTTACATCCTCTTTAACCATAACCATGGGTTTCCCAAATAAAACATTTAAAGAATGCTTTAAACTGAATGTACATAACATACTCACTGAAAAAATATTAAAAGTGAAGTCATCGAGAAGTTTTCAGATTTGTGGTATTGTGTCATATTGGAGAAAGTCTTACATAAATCTCAATTATATCCACACAGCAAAGGTCACTGACCAAACGTGCTCAGGACAGATGTGTGCAGTAGCAACCGCACATACAGACAGTCAGACGGATACGGAGAATTCCCATGATGTTCCACAATGGCTAACTGCAGTCAACCAGTGTCAGTGATCCAATATGCAAGTTAGTCACATGCTTGAAATGAATATCACTCTGATTGATTTCAAATGTTGATGCTCGATGATTTAAGTCAATTCTTTAGGTGAAACTTTATTTAAATTATCTCCATGTGTGCTCCTGTTTTTGTACAGTATCTTTTTGTTTTTTTTGTGGTTTTGGAAAGTTTCAGTATGAAAGAACAGGGGAGGTAAAATGAACTACATTTTTTTCAGGATGCAAACGATGGCTATGCTGTGTAACTAGACGCAGTAGAATACTCATGCATGGTTCGCACATGTTAATTCAAACAGAAACGTACTGTATGCTCACGGTGACACATGTATAGGCGTGAATCGCTCACAAATCTGAAGGATAGTAACAGACCACACACGTGCACTGATGGTCAGAGATAGGCATTCAGCTGTAAAACAGAAAACTGACAGACACACACAGAAAGGCAAAAGCTATGAAGCTGACACTATGTAAATAAGACAAAACCAATCTGACACATATAGCCATACACACAATAACCACACATTTAGGTCTGTGTAAACTCCCCTGTTGTGTAACAGGCCAGTTAAAAACATCAAATGCCTCTCCCAGCCTTATCTTGTAAAATATAAACTATTTGTGATTTTATAATGGTCTGAAAACTGTATTATTATTAGACACATAACGTTTTAGGTAATCTTTTAAATATATACCTTGAAATCAAATGAAAGTGTGAGCCTCATAAATGTGTGTCAGATCGGCACACATGGAATAGTAAACAAGTTTAACTGCAAATCATAAATGCACCATTTCATATCTTGTAATATGTTAAAGCTGAGAATGATTACAGTTACTTTACTGAGTCACTTTCAAAAGGACCTTAATGATTTTAATTACTAAAACCTTTTAGCACTGCAGTATTTGAGTAGTTTGAGCTTGGAAATGAACACAGACTTGTACGCTTAATTATGCAATGGACAAGAAGATTTTTTTTTATAACAAGGTACTGTTTATCTTGTTTTAAACCCCAGTAGGCTGCAAAATGTGTTTCAGTGCATAAAAGTACTTAATCATCCTGGATTAGTGTAGAATAATTACAGGGCATGACCAGACTCTAAACCGTTACCTCATGATGATGCCATGATTTACATTAATTCGAGAGCCTTGTTTTCCAGACTCCAAATTTTACTGAATCATTAATCATAATATTAATTATCACTGAAGGAAATGGGTTTGTGCATGACAGTTGTTATTTCAGATAAACATATCCAATGTAAATAGGACAGTTGCAATTTGTATTGTTAAAATATTAATGGAAAAATCATCTGTTCCTAAATATCCCTGCAAAATAAATGAAGGCAGGATACAGAAGCAACAAACAAGGAAATGCGTTTTTAACCACGTTCATCATTAGCCCTTTCTTTAATGTTTTGCTAGATTTATCTTAGACTGTAGAAGACATTTCTCAAAGTTTCTTTGCTGAAAGTTGGTTTAATTTGTTTTCTTTGAAGCTGTGAAAAGTTGTTGAGCCATTGGAATTCAACACAGGGAGCCCCAATCTGCAGCGCCGCTGTGGAATCTGCTTGTTATTCTGAGTGGCCTTGCTGAGAAGAAGCCCTTATCACACATCCAGGCTTTTAATTAGGGAAGTTTTGCCCTACCGGGTTCTGCTGACACACCCCTTTTCTGGAGACCATTGTGGGAATTATGGGAAATCTCCATATCTGAAACACAACCCTTTTCCCCATCATGCCGGGGTATATTCACTGTATGTCTGTGCGGTCCTTCTGTCACTGGTTGCCATGACTGATATCAGCATTGTCAATGTGACCGGGTGTTTGTTACCTGTGTGCCTATAGCTTATTATGTTATGGTAAGTTATCTGACTAATTTTGGCCAAGCGACTCTTCGGGTCCCTCGATGTGTGACCTCTGGATTCTTATGACTGTTTCAGCGGGGGGGTTTTTTCAGGAGGGGGTCATCATGCTCACTAGCAGGCAGAAATGCCACCTTTACCCTCCCAAGATAACGAGGGCTGCTGATGGCAGACTGTGTGTTTGTAAGACTCCCCCCGAATTTGCTCACAGCCAAATTACAACCTGGAATCTGGCCAGAACTAAAGGAACAATCGAGGTCAATGATAAGCGTGAGACTGAGGTGGATGGATGATAATCAGTGTATGTCTATCTGAATGTCTGTCTGTCTGTCTCTGTTACTAACCACACTGACACCGGCATCCCACACTGCAATCCTGCTTCATTTAATTTCATGTTGATATGGTACTTAACTCTACTCTGTTGTAGCTTATTCACATTTTTTGGAGGGCATCAGTGTGTGCGCACAGTGCGGTCCCCACCTTTAAAGAGATAACTACCTCAATAGCAGGGTAAATGGTAAACTCATAGAGTCAAGCAATAGTTCGCTGGATTGATTGCTTAAGCACACACTGTAACCCTCTGAGAAAAGCAGTGGAAAGCCCTTAAGTAGACTCTGTCTTCTGGAACCTAGGGTGATCGATAGAACTTCTTTTACTTGTGTAACTGCAGGCTTGTGGATATGATCTTCCTGTTGGTGGCAGGGGAGTCAAACAATATGGTAGACGTCAATGTAGTAGAGCTATTTTACTAACTGGCAGTTTCAGACAGACAGTCTATCAGCTGTTTAGAGCTGTTTAGAGCTTTTAAGTTTTAATATAAGCAATAAGTAGTGTTAGTTTATGTATTACTTAAAAACATATTTTGTCTGTTGCAGCTTGAAATAAAACACCAAAGGTCCAAGAACTGAAATCCATTTCTTTTTCAATATGTCAGTAAGTCTTTGTGGTATTGTTAGATACGGATAAGATATTTTGTCAATTTTAGTCAGTATATATTTTATTGATGTGTTCCGTCTATGTCTGCTTAATCTCAGTTTGTCAGAAGGTAATATTTAATGAATATTTCACTTTTTATTTCTCTCTTTTTTCTTGATGTCAGTATAAGGGATGAACGCTAAGTGTGAAAGGGCATTCGTGTGTGTAATTTGTAATTGTAATTGGTGTAATTGACAAGGTTCTGAGTGAGAAGAGAAAAGGTCTGCTGAAATCAGTTCAACTCACTTTGTTCTAACATCATAAAAATGGGAATATTGTATCTGAAAGGTGATTTTCCATTCACATTTTAAAGATTCAACTCTGTTAACAAATCTCCGTGCTAAATTTCATTTTTCTTAGTGGAGTATAAGATACAGTAGGAGCTTTTTCTGGTAGTTACTGATATATTCCCTTTTCTGAAAATGGCACTGAATAAAAAAAAATGGTTGGAATTTCTTCATTCATATTTGAGCATTTGATTTATTTATTGCTACTGCAAATTTAAGTACCAAACCTTATTTTATTCTTAATTGTCAAGTATTACACATTAGTTCTTCCATATATACTTATTGCTGCACTTGGGGGCGGGAAATTATTGTACTATTTAGATCTAAAACATGACTTTGAACTGAATGAACTGTTTTCTTTCTTATTGCTTCATTGAAGACTTCACTGAACTGGACTGGACAGGACGACTTATACAATTAGTTAATTTAACTGAAATCAGACTGATATATTGGCAATGATGGTTCTCTGCGCCAATGTAGGTAAGAATAGCTGAGAGGAGCAAATCAAAACTTTTACATATCCACAAATCAGAAATGACCACATTTTGGCAAGCTTCAAATCAGGGACACCTTTCAATCGAAGTCAGGCGTAACGTGTATCTTTTGTTTTGGAATTTCTGATTGGTGGGTAAGACTGTTTTGATTTGATAAAAGCAAGAGTCTCACTCAGACATAATCAGAATGTCAGGTACCATGCAATGTTATCATACTACAACATTTCAGTGTAAGATATCATATCACCACATACTTAGGAGCAATAGATAGTTTTTCCACTTATCATTATGTAATAACTGAATCCATTTAACTCGATGGTGTTGTTACTATACATCACTTCATTCTCAAATATGTTCACCATTGCAAGGAACTTGAAAGTTTAAAGATGTGCTGTTCATTTTTTGCATAAAATATAATTCTTTGGGCCACAACTATTACTCATTATTATTATCAATGCCAATTGCCTATTATTTAAAAATAAAATAAAAACCAGTTGAACAAGGTTCCCTACCTTGGTTTATATGACAACACACCCAACCTAAAAGCAATAAACAATAAAATCATTAATTTGCTACTATGTCAGTGATGCGGTATACTCGGTATACCACCTACCGATGTATTCATCATATCTGACAGTATAATGAAAACCATTGATATGAAACCTACTGATTATGGCACTATTTGATACTCATGAGCCTTTGCACCCTTGTGGACTCATCTTGACATTCATGGCTAACACCTAGCAGTGCTAGACTGTATCACAGTCTGAGAGGAGCATAATGAGGATAGGAGGATTCACTGATCAGCTGAGTCATAGGTCTGTTTGTCAACCCCAGATTTTAACCCCACCCCATCCTTTTCTCTTTCTCTGTCTACCCTTTTCTTCCTCTGTTCTTTCTTACATTTCTGTGGTCAAATTTCTGCTTTGTAACCCATTTTTCTCATTCTTTCTACACTACTCCTTCTATCCCTTATTTTCCTTGTTTTTGCTCTGCCCTTTCACCCTCTTCCCTTTTTTCCAATCTTCCCTCTCCATTTGCTCCACTATTCTCTCCGTCCATCCCTCCGACCCTGTCCTCTGTCCTTCCTTCCTCCCTCTCTCTCTGTCTTGCTAGGAAGACCAGTTTTCCGCCTTGGGTTCAGCAGACCCCGGTGTGATCTCTGAAAGAGGAGGAGGAGGAGGTGGAGGAGGGATGACCATCACGTCTGGCACTCGAGTCTCCTCCTCGGGCGTCTCCTCTTCCAGCTTCCCCTGGAACGGAGTCGTTCCTCCCCTCCCCCCTCCTCGCCTGCACTTCAGCCAGAACGGAGAGCTCTGCGGCAACTGAGCATCTTCCCCAGTGACCGCTACCACGGTAACCGGGACCACAGCAACGGCAACATCAGGACCGGGCATAGAAGAAGGGGGAGCAGGTCAATAGCAGCCTGAACCAAATTGGAAAGAGGACTCAAATAATCAACATGCTTTCTCTTGCCTTGATGCAGTCTCTCTCGGTTTTTGTTACAGAGACAGAATTTAACATTTTTTGCCCACTTTTAGTGTCAAAGGCAGAGAGAAGGGAGAACTAGGGGGGAGACACACCTTACACACAGTATACACCCATATCTGAAAAGGGCTTTTCCAATGACCTGTTCTCAACAGTTTTTGTTTTGAAGGTCATGCAAGCTTTTGTCAATGTCTAAGATAAAGGACACAGGACAATGGACCCTTCTGTGGAGCTCCTTAAAGGATTTCATGGGATTCTCTCATGAGTCCCTTGAGGTGATTAGGTCAATGAGCAGGTGACTAGCCAACGAAGTGAGCTGGGGAAAAAAACATCCTTTAGGCTGTGACCTTTTCACTCTGCAGACAGCTTTATATCCTAAATTGGATTTGGTATCAGAATATATAATTGGGGGAGAAGAAATCACATGATTTGGCTTTCTCAGTGCCTTTCAGTATTTTCTAACAGGGTTTTAAAAGACCAAGCAGTATTGTTGCTATTCTAATAAGTTTAATAGCAAATGAGAAGCCTTTTTGAGTGTTAAACAGTCTCTTGATGAATTGTACAGCTTGTGTAGGATTTTGGGTGAATGGTGTGAATTTGAGAGAATTCACAACGCTCTGTACTCTCAAATAATGAATCTGGACCGGACTTTGCATAACTGGACTGGACTGTGGCAAAGTTTTCTCTTCTCAATCTCAGAACCACTGGGGGATGAATCGTTAATACATGAAGTACTACTGTTAAGTACAAAGCAAATTTGTCCCTCTGCGGCACTTCACACGGTGTCTTTATCTCCAGGGCTGCTTTTTAAATGCATCTCCATTGCCTGTGTACCTTTTGTTTATGCTTGTGTGTTGTCCTCGTGTGTATGTCCACATGTGTGCACACTTACCTGCGGGAAACGGGAGAAGGGCTTGCGGTTGATTCTCACCATGTGAGAATGCTGCTCTAATAATGCTCTAACCAAAACTTCCTGGGACCTCAGGTGGATGAGCTGAATTCCCACAGTGCTTTACTGCCCAGTATAGCCATTGAAGGAACCAAGAATGATTATTACTGGAACGAGATCCACCCTGTTTGCCTAAAGATGTGTTCCCAAGCTGTGACTATTTGTGGTCTTTGACAGCACCTTAATACCCACAAGATGATGATATATTTTTCCATATAATCAGCATGCATCTACCTGTGTGAAGAAATGCACATATTTTTGTTGCATTGTATGCACTTATACTGTTGTACTAATGCACACAAATATATTTTGATAGTGACCCCACAACCTGCCTAAACTCCAGAAATTACACATAACATTTCTGGAGATTCCCTATATATACATTTTTTTTTATAAAATGTTGTCTGGGTTTAGGAGGCCACAGTTAAGTATGAGGACAGAATTGCCTATTTTCAGTTTCAACTTCCATTGATGAGACAAGTTTTTTTTTCTTTATAAAAGCAGAGCTGGTGAGGCTGTCAGCTGGTGCGTTAGACTGGAAGGTGAGAGTCACTGTTCATGGGACACACACCTGCCCCGTCAGGTGCAGCCTGTCCCTGTAGAATGAGTGATGGCATCCCCAGTGCAGCAAAAAGTGCTGAGCGAAGAATAGCAAGTTTCTGAACTAAGTTCTACCGCTCTACATATTTCCATCTCCATAAAGGATGCTAAATTTGAATTTACGTTTATTTAATTAATTTGCAACAAATTCCAATTATTATTATAATTTTTTTTGGGGGGGGGGGGGGATCCTAAGAATGCTATAATAAGCTGGTCTGATTGTGCTGGAGTTCAGTTCCCAAGTTTTTGAATGGTATTTAGGCCATGAGTCACCAATGAAGAGGCAGCTATGTTCTCTGCATTCACTTTAGTGCATTTACAGAGACATAATGTGTAAATGGGTGCCTGTGTCCGAAGCTCACCCTCACCACGTTAGTGTTAGCATGCTTATGTTTTCAGCAAAGCATTGTGGGATCCCATGTATCACCACTGACCTAATGCAAAACGGCCGCTGCCTTTTCGTTGTCCTAGTTGCCTTCGTCTGCACTGTGTTGGTTTCCTGTTTCCTGATGAAAGAGGTTTCCATCATGACTTTGTGCCATGTTCCGTCTGTCCTGTAGAAACACGCCTAACAGAAATAACATAATACAGACAATAATAATATTATTAATGATTTGAAGACAACCTTCAATGCACAGCGCCTAGCATACCCAGGCCGCAGGCCAGCATACCCCATAAGTAAAAATATTATTAACCTAGATGCACTATAATTTATTAAGAAACAAGAAATGCACAGTATATGTAGACTTACTGTTTCTTGGCATGCTGTTCCTAAGGTTGTGAGTACAGTCAAAGTGATGTAGGGGGCATTCAGTGAAAATCACAATGGTGGTCTGAAAACACAGTGTGATGGCGAATCAGACAGGGCAGTAGATGTTCACGCGTGGAAGCCAATCTCTCGGGAAGGCCAGTGCTGAGAGTTAAATAAGAACCTGAGGACAAGAATAATATGGCAGCCAAGGCTTTTCCTTGGCAGACTCCTCACTGCTGTTAGCTCTCTATCATCACTGCTGTTAGCGCTCCACCCTCACTGCTGTTAGCTCTCTATCATCACTGCTGTTAGC
>JAODKL010000047.1:10788548-10803565 GCA_026780765.1 Petrocephalus schoutedeni
CCCTCACTGCTGTTAGCTCTCTATCATCACTGCTGTTAGCGCTCCACCCTCACTGCTGTTAGCTCTCTATCATCACTCCTGTTAGCACTCCGCCCTCACTGCTGTTAGCTCTCTATCATCATTGCTGTTAGCGCTCCACCCTCACAGTTGCTAGCTCTCTATCATCACTGCTATTAGCGCTCCATCCTTACTGCCGTTAGTGCTCCACCCTCACTGCTGTTAGCGCTCCACCCTCACTGCTGTCAGCTCTATCATCACTGCTGTTAGCGCTCCACCCTCACTGCTGTTAGCTCTCTATCATCACTCCTGTTAGCTCTATATCATCACTGCTGTTAGCGCTCCACCCTCACTGCTGTTAGCACTCTATCCTCACTGCTGTTGGCGCTCTATCCTCACTGCTGTTAGCCCTCTATCCTCACTGCTGTTAGCTCCCCATCCTTACTGCCGTTAGTTCTCCACCCTCATTGCTTTTAGCTCCCCATCCTTACTGCTGTTAGCACTCCACCCTCACTGCTGTTAGTTGTCAATGAGTGTGTTGGTTCCCTTTTGGCACCTCTGTCCTGCTGTTTACTCAGAGCAAAGGAAGCAATCAAATTTACAGGAAGTGTTGTGGATGCATCGCATCACAGACTAACCATCCCTGAAGAATCTTCCATCAGAGTACTTGAAGCAGATGTATCCAAAAACAAGAGTTTTGATTGCTTATGAGACATTGAGTTAGAGATCCTATCGGATGAGGATGGTATAATGGATGCAGGAAAGTGAAATTTCAGAAACCAGAAAGGGGATTTTGTGATTGTGATAATAATCATAATGATAATAATAATAATGATGATGATGATGATGAAGAAGATGATGTTCTCCTTCCTACTGTGGTGCCATTTTTCTTAGTCTGGTCTTAAATCCTTAGAGTAACATTCAGTTTCAGTAAAGCCAATATAAATATTTAAATTATATAACTATATTTAAATATTAAATCTTGTGCATAGTTTGTGCAAAATTTCTTGGCTATTTGTCATAATCACGTGTTGTTTTGCACAATGATATGTGCAGTAGTCTTTCGTATTTCTGTCTGTGCTTAGGGAAGCAGTGTTTGGCAGGCCTTTGCGGGTAACATGATGTAAAGCTACCCATTGTTAGTTTACTAGTGACCTCTGAATGTAGAAGAACTTGCCATCCAGAAAGGTCACCTTGGGTCATTAGGAAATATAAACACTTTTCAGATATTTGCTAGTCTGACGGCTACATGTTTGTTATTGATGCTTAATGGTGATATTTACAAATGTGGTATGTATGCTATCTTTACTGCCCAATAGGAAAAAGGACTAATCACTCTGATGGCAGTATTGTGCAATGGAAGTAATAGAAATACTTTTGCCGGATTTCATTATTTGATTGCACAAAATAATTGTGGCTGATATGTAACAGATTTTGGAAGAAGCAATGTGAAATGAATAATAGCAAATAATGGTGGGCAGTAATGTTTTAGTTTACCTTTTACTTGAACATTTTTACTCAGATATTAAAGTGGTTAATAAATATGGAAAACTGCTTTAGGCTAAACCATGACAGTGTAACGTATATGGAATCTAAAAAGAACTGTGTTGTTTAGGCTATAAAATACACCAATAATGTGATTTTTAGCACATTTAGCTGTACCAGTAGCATTGCTGTTCTGCCCTGAGAGAGTTGTTGGTTCTTCAGCTTTCAAAACATAATGTAACAGTAAGTTAAATACTAAAGCAATAAGATAAAGAGCTTGTGCTGTGCATTACTCTCCCAGCACAGATAATTATATATGAAACGTATTTTGTGCATAATGGTCCACAAGTTTGTAATATAGAATGACTATGAGATGAGTAAATACATTCCTATTCAGAGGTGGAATGGTTAATTATGTGTCTCATAGTCTTGTCCGTTATGACATATATAATAAAAGCAATTCTAAACTGAGGTTAAACCTAGTAGCGTATAGAATTACAGTTATATGCTTCTCAGACTTTTTGCATACTTTGGCATTTATGAATATTTCTATATTTAAGTGTAAATTTTGATATATTTGGCAGGTGTTTTAAGATTCCACACATTTCTTGTCTATGCTGTATTTAAGACGGTAAATCCAAAACCCAAGCATATAATTGTGTGTGTGGCACCAGGGTACAAACTGTAGCTGGAGATATGATTGCTAAAGTGGCAGTTTTTGCTTTGCATACGCTTGTGTGATGAAATATTCCACCTGGTTATGAAGAGCAATATATTATCATTTTCTTTATATAACAATAAGATGAAGAAGTAAATATTTGAGCAGGAGAAAAAGAAGCACTGATTTCTTTTTCTCAGACTCAAAGTGCTTGCATCGTTTGCTCCTTGGTTTATTATAGTTCTTTGGGGTAGTAAAGAATATGTGTGTTTAAATTGAGGTTTTAGAGTATGTGCAAACAGTGCTTTGTAAACAAACTGGAATTATTACTAGGAGGCTTTGGGTTCATATTACAAGACCGGAAGAACTCCTGTGCTTGTATTTAGAAATGTAATTAAGTTAAATTGCTTTATTAAATACCCAGCTGTAATTGGCTAGTTGTCAGCTATGTAAGTTGTATTGGGTAGTATCTGCTAAGCAATAAATAATGTTAAACAAGGTCATGTTTAGTAGCACAGCACAACTCTGTCAAATCTTCCAAAGGAGCTTCAGCATTTCGAATTAACTCCCACTATATGCCTTGAAGGAATTTAGTACCATCCAGGTTGATTGAGATGCACTGATCTTCTAAGATTACCGCAAGCTCTTGTAGCCATCACTGTCTGAGCTTGCTTTAGGGGTGAAGGCATGGGAGCATTAACCAGAAATGGCAGAAATTTGCTATTAGAGTCATGGACTCACAGTAGCAAGCTCATGACAAATTCATGACAATGTTGTCATGTTATTGGCATATTGGTTAAACAGAATTTGACCATTGGCATGATTTTTTGTGGCATATTCTGAAACAGCTAAATTGTTTGTTACATATTTTCCATGCAACAGTTATTAAGAGATGACCAAGTCTTTTTTCTGCTTAGTAATTAGCATGTATATGGACTACAGGGTTAGTGGTAAAATAATTGCTATAAATATACCTCAAAGACAAAGAATTGAGAGACTCAGGTAAATAATCAATCGCCTCAGAGCTAAACACAAACTGACAAAGACACTAGTCCACACTGAACACACACACCGATTTCCTGCTATTAAACAGACAGTTCTCCTATCAGAGGATCCGCAGCCTTGATTGGACACCTCTTCATCAAACACCTCCCCCCTCCTTTTCTCTCTGTCTCCTTTTTTTTCTCCCAGCCATTCACACAGCGTTATGGAAGTCGCTCTGGAACCTGAATGGCTGATGCAATATGGGCAGACCTCTCATTGGCCTGACCTTAATCCAGGAACCCTCTCGGGTGGTCTGATTGGATGACAGAAAGGGAAAATGAGATGAGATGTTGCTGTTCCCTTCAACACACTGGATACTCCAGATTTGCAAGCTATGCGACTGGGTGAATCAAAGTGAGGGGGAGTCCCTCACTGAGTAGGCTTTCTCTGATTGGCTAGCTTGAAAGACACTTTTTTTCCATGTGTGTCTTGGCCGGATGTTAAGTTCCAAAGACATGTTGCTGATGATCCAAAGGCTACATGATGCAAGGTTGCAGTGAGCATGAGAAGAACAATTTCTTCAACTGCCAACCCGTTGAATGGCTTATTAAGTATTTGAGGACAGTTGTTTAATTGAGAAAATATTGTAGAATGAAATACTGAAAGGGAGCATGTCAGAGACACTGGCGGTAAGAGTTTTCTTTTTTCACAATATCAC
Source organism: Petrocephalus schoutedeni (assembly GCA_026780765.1). NCBI lineage: Eukaryota > Metazoa > Chordata > Actinopteri > Osteoglossiformes > Mormyridae > Petrocephalus > Petrocephalus schoutedeni. The sequence goes on from JAODKL010000047.1 coordinate 10,792,391, forward strand.
CATTCCTTCTTTCACAGCAGAAACTTTTTCATTCCTATAATCATATTCCTAACATTTCATGTTTCTAAATTGCTTTTATTTCTCTTCGCTCAGTCTATTCCTACATTTCCTTACACATCTTCCAGCTGGTCTGTCTCTTACCTCCATGCATTACTTACTCTATATTCATTTTTTAAATCTCACTCCTTTTCTTTGCCTGAGAAAAAAAAACTGAGCATGCACAACCAAAACAGAAATGTTGCATTTAAAACATTCTGGCATTAGCGAAGACTGGAAGCTGGACTAAATGGATATTAACATTTTCTTTTTTTTAATCATCTTTGTGATTTTGCATATTACTGGGACATAAAAATTTGGACATTTCTCGATTATTGTATTATTTTTGTCGTAAACAAAACAATAAGGAGATCCAGCGATAATGTTTAAATGTTAAAGTTTATTTTTAATTTACTCAAGAACTTCTTTACTGACAACCCACAGTAACAATTCCTATATAGAGATGTTTGCCACCCTAGAATTTAGATCAAAGGTTGTTTTACCTGCTCCCCCCTCCTCAACGATTTGGACGTTGCTGTGACTCGTGCCCCCTCCCTTTTTTTGGTCCATGTGACCTGACGGACGCATGAATGCGTCGCCGTGGAGCTCTGCATTCGCTGACAAATGAAGACGCCACATGGATGAGAATCCTCCTTTGGTTGACCCTTAACCCCTCTGGGTGACTATTGGTTGATCCTTCCCATTACCTTTTTCTCATGGTTCTTTTACCTCTCGAGAAGGAGCGCCCAGCTGAATGGCTGCCTGGTTGACTTACGGTGATGTGCTAAGAGTGGAACCCAGGGTAGAGTCTCTAGGTTCTGTTTCTTTATTGTTTTATTGCTCTGCCTGGACTCTTCTGATCTGTGGGCTGGACATTCCTGCTGCTCCTCATCCTCTTTGGCTAATCAGATGACAAGATGTGAAAGAGAGGCAGAGTGCTGGCTTGCTGTATGTCTGAGTGAATGTGTGTGTATATACAGAACGTGGCTGTATATTAATGTGTGGCTGTTTGTACATGGGCTGTCCGTGTATAGGTGTGTGTCTATAGGCTGTACATACAAGGATGTATGCTAATTTCTCTTTTCTCTGAGTTTGTGTGTGTGTGTGTGTGTGAGCGTGTGTGGCTATGGTTCCATGTGATGTGATTCCAAATAAACAGGATGAAATTGACACCTTTACACGGCAGGGACACTGGATGAAAGGGAGGTTCACAGGAGCACCATGGAGAAATACACATACAGGCGTTCATGGCACACAGGTGTAAATTTTCTCATGCAGATACAGAAACGCATACAAACATGTGCAGACCATGACACACACACACAGAAAACAGACTTGATTGTACTGGCAAATTTAAGCTCTGTCTCTTCTTTATGCATATTGTTCCTCTGACTTTCAAAAACATCCACATACACCTAAACATCTGATACACAGACGTTTGGTTATTTTCTCGATCTTTCTCTTGCTTTTTCAAACCAGCTGAATCATTTTGAGGTGTTTTTGATGTGAGCAGGCAATCTCTGTATATATAGAGTGGAACACGTCTGTATATGACATCTTCATTTCTTTTATTGATTCCTCTTCATTTTTAAGACACAACAACATACGTATGTACCGTAAAGCACATACACAGAGCATATACACCCACCTAACACAATGATACATGCACATACTTGTTGGTTTAGAAATCTTTTCTTTTGCTTTCACCGTCTGGCTGGGTTGTAATTTAAATTATGCGACATGGTCATCTTAAAATCCCAAACACTGTCCTCTTTAAGTAATGCTGCCGGCTCCTCACATTCTGTATTTCACAAGGTGAAGGTCTCTTTGATGACTCCCAGGGATCTCTTGGGAGTGGCCAAGAGGCCCCACATCTCCCAAGATCAATAGAGGCAGACTCGCTTCTCACTTAAAGTGACAGCTGAATGTATTTTTATTTAAAATGTCCCACTTGGTGACTCTATATCTATAATCCGATCACCCTTTTCTGTACACAGTCCATTTATTCCCTGTGGGTGGCTTATCCCCATAAACTCTGCCTGTGTAAAAGGTCCAGTACTTACCCATAATTCCTTGAGTCACTTGTTATTTATTTATTTAGACCCCTTGATAAGCCATAAACTCCCACACCCCAGTTACTATATTGAGGTTTAAGTGGACAGACATTTTGGGACATTGTATATATCAACAGAAAGAGTGATTATTAAAGTGTGCATTGCCGCTCTACATAGATTTTATATGAATATTGGTATTCTGATGATGATGACAGTAATGATGAATGTTATGATTATTCTGATTATGATTATAATTATTATTACTTTGATTTTATTGAAAACATTTCTTTCTGATGCAGTTGATGGCAATTTCTTTCCTTTTTTGTGAATAAGCGGAAGTTTATATTTTTCAGGTGGTAGAATCCTGGAGATTTAAATAAATGAATTAATAAATTAATAAATTCAATACATTTGAAATGTGATCTGGGCATTTTTGTCAGATTATTCCGTAGAAGAATGTGGACATTTATGGTGAAAATTCGGTTCAGGCTTGTTATTTAAGGCCTCAAAAACACCTTTTCAAATCATGCTGGAGCCACCCTTTGGTCTCCTAATTTATGTGCACTGGCTGGGGACCTTGCAAATACTCATCTGTCCATCCATCCACCCACAAGGTACAGGGAAGACAGCACCCAGGATGGGATACCAGTATTTCCTAAATACACACACATATATATTTATATGTAGCTTAATATATACATACATACAGGTAATCCTATACAAATACAGGTAATCCTTTATGTTTCTGGGTTCGTTAGTGGGTATATAGTCGCTATGTTATAACGTCAACAAATAACGTATAATTTCCAAACACTTTGAATGGTTGCATTCTTAAAACACAGAAATACAGTCACATCTATACTTCACACTGACGGTTATTTCTAAATAAATATATAATGTAAATCCTATTTGTTATCTAGACATAACGATGGAGACAGAATGCTAATAGTCATTTCTACTTGTTGCGTTCGCGTGGCTTTGGTGCACTTGTTAGATTGCATAGGAGAGACGCGGCCATTTACTTGGGGGCGAAAAGCTGAGCTGCTAACTGTAGCTAACGACATTACGTCATTGGACACTTGTAAAAATTGTCGGAGGCTGCAGCAGATACCAGAAGCTTCTAAAACCCAAACAAAGACGATGGCGAGCCAGTCCCAAGGCATCCAGCAGCTTCTGCAAGCCGAAAAGCGTGCAGCCGAGAAGGTGTCTGAAGCGCGGAAGAGTAAGTGACGCATCTTACGCTTATATGCCAGCAAAAAGGGGCTGATTGTTCTGGAAAGCCGTGCAAAATAAACTACATCGTCAAATTAAGGGGTGCTTCGGATACCACAAAATGTAGCAATTTACTTATGAATAACAGGCATCACATGTATAATCGAAATTACACATGCGTGGAACGACGCAAAAATGGCTAGGGGCGCATAATAATGAAAAACAGCCGACGTACGTGAATCCCATGAATTTTTGTTATAGTTTTTTATGATGTATTTCTTTTTTATCTTTAATGTGTCCGAAAATATTCTGTCGTCAAATATCTGCGTATCTTCAGTGGCGCTCATGGTTGCGTAACTGTATGGGAATTCATCACGAACGAAGCTGTCGCAGATGGGTGAGACAATCGTGACTCAGAGACAAGGATCGTGAGCATATCGGTCAAGATACATTGCCTGTTAACTGAGTTTGGAATTTTTTTGTTAAAATTATGTCAGTCAAGAAGAATCAGCATGTTAAACGGTCCATCCATCCATTTTCATATCACCAACCTAAGGTCTCTCCCAGATAACGTGTTGCCTGTCCAGCACAGGGATTGCATCCATAAACTACAGGCAGTTAAGTTATTTGTGTTTGTGTGGAGTTTGAATGTTCACCCTGCGTTTGTGTTTTTTTTTCCTTCTGTGACTATCCAGCAGTCCTCAAACATGTAGTCTTAAATTTGCCTGTATTGTGTAATTGTGTGTGAGAGTGTGTGCTGTGTGATGGATTGCCATCTCATTCAGGGTGTCCCCAAATGTGTCCCCTGATCCGTCCCCTATGCTCACTGGGATCGGTCCCATCCTGAACTCAACCCCTAGTTAGAAATGCAGGCAGTTCCTGACTGAGGTAAGTAATCCATCCCACAAACCCTTCATAAGTCACATTTACCTTCCCATGTTTTTTTTTCCTTTTTTTCATTTTGCCCTTCATATACTCTAAAATCAGAATCCACTGTTGGACAGTAGTAGTGTGAGGACATTTGTGAGGTGGCCGCTTTGGGTTGGTCCCTGGCCTGAAAGGGCTGTGAGCTAAAAGCTCCTCGCTGCCCATCCCAGGGAAGACCCGGAGGCTGAAGCAAGCCAAGGAGGAGGCACAGGCTGAGATCGAGCAGTACCGCCGCGAGAGAGAGCGGGACTTCAACCAGAAACAGAGCACGGTAAGAAGGAGAGGCCTCACCATTCACAAGATCAGCTGTGTTAAAAAAGGCTTTAGATGTACACAAACAAAGACACAATAAATATTACAGTCATATAAACTTTTATATCATACACAGCATATGGTTACTCACTAATTACTATTGGGATGAACTGTCATTTAAGAGAAAAAAGTCAATTTTACATCTTGTTATGTTTAATATTACATCCATACACATATGTAAAGCATTACAGTGATCAATGTGACAAATGTCATGGGTCAAAGGTTCGAGTAATGCTAAGCATGAGTAATGCTGAACGTGTGGCTTGGAATGGGTGGGTGTGGAGTTCACCATTAGAGTTGCATGCTTCATTATTTATTGGGTGCATTGGAATTGGCCGCCAGGATGTACACACCTCTTTCCCTCAGGTGTTAGGCTCACAAGGCGGCCTGTCCTCTGAGATAGAGTCGCAGACACGGCAGAAGATCCAGGCCATGAACAAGAGTTACCGTGCCAACCGGGAGCGTGTTCTGAGGGACTTGCTAACCCTCACCTGCCAGATCAACCCCCAGATCCACTGCAACTACCGCTGCACTTCCTAGAGATGCAGATAGATTGAGACAGAGTGAGAGCTCTGTGAACGCAGAGGAGGAGATAGAACAGGCACTTGGACAGGCCTAGAGAAAGCTAAACAAGGAGTACTTAGGTGATGATGGGAACAAGGAGGTGTCTGTAAACATCATTATCATGTTATCCCTCTGTCAGGTCTACAGATGTTATATTCTGGTGAACATTGTGATAAATTGCACCAGAACCTTCTCCTGAGTCGATGTCTCTCCAGTGAACATCATACACTTTAGGAAACTCAGTATGTCATGCCAGTGGGGAGATTGCATGTGTACGGGCAAAGGTGCCTGTGAATCTCTTTTAGCTGTCACTGTGGCTTAGATCACATCCAACTAAACGTGGAGTAATGTGTGCGGAGATGATTGTCCTGGTGGCTGTGTTTGAATTCTGCTTCCCTTGCCTGCATATTGCCGTTTCTAGGGCCAGCAGAGAATCAGTATTGCAGGAAATATCACACCTGTCATCATCTCTGTCAGTCAAAGCCCACATCACTGGCTGGCTGTCACTGAAATGCCAAGCCGTTGTTCATTTTGAGGTAAACATAAATGAACAGTCTTCACAATGTTCCGAAGCTTGCACTGTCGTTAAATTATTTGCATGAACTGTCAACCAGGGTTTCATTAAATTCTGTCAGTTTTGTCATGAATTTCTGTAAGGTGTTGCGTAAGCATGCTAAATATTTCATGGTGTGGGTATTACCTAATTTGGCAGTGTATAAAATATATTCAGAAACCACAAACCTTTATTCATTATAAAAGCATGCAGTTTTTTTTGTAGGTATTTTTTGTGAACGAATCCCTGGCCAGGGTAGACTGGATATGTTATGTCTTGATTTTACTGGAAAGAAATTTGTATTTTGCCTATACAATCCTAAAAAATCCTCGAAAATAAAGTATATATATATATATATATATTCGCTCTGTATACCGTGTGCATTATTTCTTTCTTTTCAAATAACATTTCATTTCGTATTGTACTATTTCCCTTAGAAAAAAGTGAACTGAGGCATAATTTTCGCCCTGTCAAAACTGTTAAAAAACACCACCTCGTGCGGTGCTCCCCATTGACCGTAGTATAAAAGATAATCTACGAAACATAAGTGAATAAATGGAATTATGGGAAAACGTTTCATTCTCAAATCAAGCAAATGTAAGACTTAAGAAAGGGCGCGTTTACATGGCATTGTTCAAAGTGAATTGTTAATTATTATTATTAGGTTCCGTCAAATCAGTGTGGTTAAAATGGTAAAACGTACATTGGACCTCGGAAAATTAGGTTTTGCCGAGTTGCCAGCTCTTACGCAGACTGTCCCGCAAGAAATCTAACGGCAAATCTATATTATTCCATTACAAAGTTGAAATAGCTACATCAAAAGCGCTGAGCTAGTCTGCAAACCCTACACACGATTTACAAGGTAGTTAAACTGTTACATGCATGTAAATAAGTGTGCAGATCACGCCAGCCAGCTGACAACAGTGCGGAAACCCAGTTTTGAGACCTTGTCACATAAGGCGGCCTGTACCTCCGAGCGTCTGTCGGGGTACGTATAAGCAAATACTACACGTCGTTAAGAAAAACTTTACAAATAAAGGCAACCAATTATAAGTATGTTGTAGACGCCATAATGAACTTCCTGCAAACGCCCTACCAAAAGGTCAAGACATTAGCGACGCGCTACCAACAGGGGGCGCTGTGCTTTTACGGATTTCGTTTTTCAGGGAGCGACTGGGAGTGACCTGGGAGAGTACGGCTACCTGAGTATCATTCGCGTTTATAATCTGTTCGTTTTAGTTGCGTATAACTACAGAAATTAACTCGGCTGGCAGGATACTTAGCTATTATGTGCATCATAGAACCCAAGCCCTGCTCTATAATATGAAAGGGTTTTTTTTTTGCCATCAGCAGCAAACTGCAGAAGAACCCGCCACCAAAACAATTAAAAGAGCGAACTAGCAAATAGTTAGTTTTTCATGCCTTTGAGAAAATATATACTCACAGTTAAACTTCCAAGAGCATCTACTCTTGGGTAAATCATTATTTACTGAAATATAAAACATAAAATTGCCAATGAAGACGTCATTCAGTTCCAGTAAAGGGAGCCTGGAATTCCTATGCGTGAGTCCTGCGCACAAACAGAAGTGTGTGCATTGGCCAGGGAGGGCATTATCAATGTCACGATTCAGAACCGTGCTTTAATTAAAAATGTTAGCTTTGTTTTAAACCCCCTTATTACGTCTCACTGTATGTATGTCAGAACACAGAAACCCAGTGAATCTGTGACATTCAGATGAATGTCATTTCACAACCTGAGTGATAAACCATGAATGTCCTGTTATGTAGTGAAAATGTTTCAAAATACTCTTTCCCAATTTGCTATGGGTTTCCTCTTATAAACATTTTCTCCATAATACCCCGAAGATATAAAGGAAATTAAAACAGAAACATACAGGGCATTATATGACCTGAGGTACCGAAATCCGTTACTGACTTTATATGAGCTGAGATATCCAGTTAGTAAGCACAATAAAATCCAGTCTTCACAGGCAGAACAGTTCGTCCAGCACCCCTTGAGCCATTTTTCGGGTTTACGGGTTTTGCTCAAGGCCCCAGCGGTGATATTCCAGCTCGCGTCATGAAAGGAATTGGAACAGGCGACCTGCCATTCCCAGACACAGGGGCGTAGCCTGCAGAAACACACACTGCTTAATTTTACTGTAAACTACTGTAAAGTACCTAACATTAAAATATTAGTTCACTTTTGTTAATATATAGCATAGTCCTGTATATTATCTACAAGAAAATTGTTTGTGCTTTTACAGTTAGGAGTACACTGACTAGAAACCTACAGTATAATCCATTGTAACTGAAATTACAGCACAGATTTAGATAAGTCATAAAATAACATTATAAACTGGCATATTTCACAGTAAATGCTCTGGAAGTCAGTTCAGTTGCTATCAAGTAACTACAAAACTACACTTATATAAATGTTTTACTGAAGCAAATTACTCAAGCAAATATCTCACACAAACCATTACATAATTTCACTTATTTATTGAACAAGGACATTGGAAAAATTGATCAAAGTCACAAGGTCATGACAGCAACAAGGTAAATGACACTATATTACTCATTTCCCCCCCCAAAATTACAACACATTGTCACCCCAACGGAATAACGAAACAGATGGAGAGAGAGTGAAAAAAAGAGTTTCTTCTGATTCATGAATCTCAATAAACTTGTAAACTTTGAACACTTTGGACTCAGTCAATATTTGCGTTTTACAAAGAAGTGTACATAAATATAAATGTCCTGTCATCTGTGTCTGTACTAAAATACAGGCAATACAAAGTAAATAAGTAAACAGAGAAAATAATAAAAAAAAGAACTTTTCTTGAACCGGATAGCCAAAGTCACTTAAAATGTATTATCTATCTAAGCAGAGCATGGATATTTTGGGTTTATTCTATATCCTTCCTATCCCACCTTCCGGATGCAGCATAATGTCTGTGTATGCTTAGTGTTTGTGTGTGGTGTGTCCAGTCTGTTTATGTGTGGTGAGTGTGGTTGTGTGCGAGTGATAATTGTGAACTGTTGTAAATCAGGTGACGTGAGGAATATTAAAGTTTAATGGCATAAATGTGACAACTGCTAATGTGAGAAAGGATGAATATGAAGAATTTGAATATGAGAGAGAGGGAGGCAAACACAGCAGGCATTTCAGTGTCATTCATCTAAATCTAAATTATGCTTATTTAGACTAAAATACGTGACAGATGAACCTGATAGGACAAGATTAATGAAATGTGACTACCTAGGTCAACTTCTGAAAGATGAGAGTCTGCTTTCTCTTTAATGTGAGCCATCAAGAGTAACAGTGTGCGAGAGTGTTTTCCACTCCAAAGTGAACAGCCTGTACCACAGTATTTGTTGGCTTTTGTTGAAAAAAAATCGGAATAATCTTCCCTCTCACTTCAAAGACATTCGCAAACAAAAGCGGTCAAACACTTTTTCTCACATTCAATGACACGATATAATATTTTTTTCCATCTTCTTCATATATTGACTGTAACTGTGTTATACTTTGCTAAACTTGTTGTACCTGCTGACACTTCCGAGACTCTGCTTTCATGATCCCACCCGACCATCCCCGTAATCCGGTCTGTCAGTAGGCTGTGTTGTCCACATGATCCAAGGGAAAATGTTTTCCCCATATTTAATATTTTGGCTGATCTTTATTAATGTCATACCTGCATATGACACCATGATTTCTTACTGTATCATTGATGGAACATTATTTCCACGCTGTACATTTCAACAAAGGTTCTGTCAATGTTACCACGATAACATTATCGCCTGAACGTCCTTTTAATGTAATTAATGTTGAGAACTATTATTTTACGATAAAAATATAATTTTATGTGTGCACTGCAAATGCACCATGCAGCAATGAACCCCTGACCTCCGAGGTGCAAAGTGACAGTGTTTCTTGCTGGCCTGCCGTGTCCGGTTTGATTATTCTTAGCTGTAGTAGCTGAAGTAGTGGGCTGATGTTCTGTGGACATTTTAACAATTTCCATACCTTAATCCTAATGTTTGGTTAACGTTCCTAGAACTAAAATATTGTTAGCTGGGCCATAAACAGAGAAAGCAAGACAAAATGTGTGTGTGTGTGGATGTGTGACTTTGTAATTATTACAGTGTGGGGACCCTTATACATGGACTACGTGTGTGTGTGTGTGTTCTCTCTATGTATTTATGTTTGCATAGATTCACCTTGGGTACTCCAGTTCCCACTCATAGTACAAAAACATGGAAATGAGTGCCTGTAATTGCTTATGGTGTGTGTTTATGTGTGGGTGGACAGGCCTCACGCCTGGTTTGTCCGGTGATGCTTCTGGACCTCTAGAACCAAATTCAAGTGGCTGCTGGTAATTTTCTCTACCCTCTATGCCAAACCTTCTAAGCTTCTGAGTATCAGCAAAAACAAGCCACAAAATAATAGGGAGAAAGTACTAATTTGAGATGATCTGGCCATACAATAATCATGGCCAGTTGAATCCATGGTGTACTGATGGGTGACCAAAGAATCATACCCCAGTCTGAGATGATTTTGCTCTGTCTGTCAGTTTTGGAAGACATCTCCTATCCAACTGCCTGCTTTGTCGCTCTGGGCAATAAAGAAGGGAAACAGGTAAAACCAGGTAACGTGTAGGCTGAAAGGATGAGAAGTTCATCCTCAGTGTTACCAAAATAGCCACATGGCTCACAAGGGAGTGTGACCTCAAAAATGTTAGTTCCCCATTTTAACATGTTATTTACAGACCAAAAATAAATTGCCTTATTTTTGGCCCATTTTCACCATTATAAACTAGAACAACTGGGGTTTGATTTATTTTCCACTGTGGGTCTGGTTTAAGAGGATTTCGCAATGTAAAGCATCTGCAGGAGTTGTGTCTGGTGCTTTGACATTCCACGCCTTTCTTTGAGCAGTTTTGTCAGATAACACGAGCCCACCTTTAACCTGGACCTGCCACAATGGTTTCAAACAGAATCCGGGTAATACAGTGATTTAAGGAAACCACATTCCAGACTCATGGCACTCAGTGGTCAGTTTCACAGATACATCTTTTTTCTCTCCATATGCTAATGCCGTGCTTATTTGATTTATGGTGTTCTTCAGATGGGGTTATATGCCAGAGATTATGGAACGGAACCAAATTCTATTTCAAATACCTGAATTGTCATTAACTGAATGGTTTTAACAGGACAAATGTAAGATCCAGCCCTCCTCTCTGGTCTATACATTTTATTGAGACATTTTCTATACCTATTTTGGAATTTACTGTAGGTTTTATTAGTACAGCTTTAGTATGTGATGTTTGATGTTAAAGCTTAATGTGGAGTGAGAGATGGTGATGGCATCCATTTTATGTCATGTGATGGAACGCAGCATTCCCGTAAAGGTTTGCTCATTTTTTTTTTTTTTCTTCCCTCCACCACCCCCCCTCTGCGGGGGACTACTTTATTTGTATTTATTTACTTATTTATATTTATTTATTTTGTTTA
>JAODKL010000047.1:10803665-10823175 GCA_026780765.1 Petrocephalus schoutedeni
GCCCAGGAGCAGCACGGCCGCCAGGCCGGTAACCTACGTCCGCCGGCACAGGCTACCCCAGCAGCGCTGCAGCAGGCACCAGAAGGTTTGCTCATTAACTCATTAATCCATTAGACGATTCTCTTCTATTGGTCGGACTTGAGGTTCGGCCCAGTTTTTGGCCGAACTTTCGTGCCAGTTTTCACTCAGCCAAAACCAGATAAAACCCATCTCATCCTTGGATTTTAGTCTAACATTCCACAAATGTTGAAGTGAAAAGCTCTGTAATAGTAATAAACAGCATTCATAACTACGTGACATTTTCACGGGCCTGCCTCGTTTGTTTATGGCGGCTCTGTTAGCACTGGGCGTTTTTACTCGAGTTCCCGATTTTTAAGAGCCGGGCTGGATCGGCCTCGCGTCTCGACTGTTACCATTATCCTGTCTCCTCTGCTGCCGTATCCTACCCAGCTAGTGTTTCTCTCGTAAATGATACTGTCCAGTGACAGAATTTATAGATCCTGGAGTTTTATAGTGGAATTAAGTGCAACAGAAATGGCAAGAATGGTTTTAATGTGCTAAATGCTAAGCATAAAATATGAGTAGTGTTTCATATGGGTATTGGGCAGTAGTTTACGGCCGTCTGCTGTGTAAGAGCCAGGGCTGTTTGTCACAGTGGATGTCCTATGCACTCCGTCTCCTCCGAGGACAGTAAATGTTGCTCCTTCCCTTCCTGTGGCGTCTGCTCATGACCAAACTCTTGCCGTCGCTGGGCTTATACTGTTCGCTTTTCACTGCAGGCCTCCTGCGCTGGAGCAGTACAAACAGGCAGTGCTGCAAAAAATCCCTGCAGCTGAAGGGGCTACGTTAGGGTTCCGGATGCGATGCTCATGCACGATTGTCAAAACCCGGAAAAGGACTTCCCACTGTGTGCTCATTTGATGCCAGCCTATTGCATTGGTGACCTTTGACCCCCTCCCCATCTCTGGTGCCCCCACCCTCCTCTCCTACTCCTTAGAGACGTGATGCCGATTGATGTGGCCCCTTTGCTTTGCTCACATGATTGCCTTTTTGCTTTTTAGATACTCTGCTAATTTATTCCCATGTATTTAGCGCACCTGCACACTCTCAACTTTTAAGATGCTTTCACCAGAAGCATCTGTTAAAATTTAACAGTTAAATGACAGTTAAATTAATAAATATCTGTTTTAAAATTTTCAGCCTGGCAGCACAGTCCCCGTGAGAGGTTTGACACTCCTCGCTGAATCTTAATGAGTTAAAAGCTTTTGGAAATTTCAGCTCTTTGTCCCTCAGATGGCTCTGTGCAGCTGTTTTGTCCGACTTGGTGTGGCGATAGAGGCCGGTATCTTTCGGTATTATTGAGATTGACAGCTGAAAACTAATAAAGTGTGTAATTTGTAGTTCCAAGAACATAAAAGGCTATAGATTTTCTGCTTCCATTTATAGCATATTGTACAACTGCTCCTTTCTCTCTCTTTCCTCCCCTCTGCTGATCTTAGCCATTTTTACATTTCATTTAGCAGTTTTATCCAAAGTGACGTACATTTTTCAGAATGCAGGGTCACACAGGCCCTGGAACATTTAGGTTTTACTTAAGGGGCCGTCTGTGAAATCATTCTGCCACCCTGGATGTTTGAACAAACAACCTTCCAACTACAGGCACAGTGCCAAGGCTCACACTGTACCACTGATTTGTACCTCCACCCCCCAGCCCCCCTCCCCCCCACCCTGCTCCTCAGCACACTTTCTCCCCATCTCTCCGCCCTTTGTACCCCTGTGGTGACCTGTCCCGCTGCCTCCATGATGTGACGGCGTGGTGTCCACCCGTCCATAAGCACGGTGCGCATTGCAGCTAACTCCATGATTGCATTCTGCAGTTTGTGCCTCAACATCGACACACTGCACTGTCAAGCGGTCAGTCTCCTCCCAGGTCAACGAGGGACAAGGTCTGTACCTTCTTACTGCCGTAACAAAGAAACGGTGGATCACACAGTTATTCTGTGACCATTCTGTCAAAGTTTTCATAGAACCGGGGGGGTGGGGTGGGTGACAGGTTCATTTATTCTCATTGATATTCCTTATGATAGAGCCCCAGGGGTCAGGCAGCGAGATGGACAAAGCTTCCAGCTCCCAGCGTGCGTTCATGTCCCAGCTTGCAGCTACAGTATAACAACAGCTGTTCCGTACAGTCTCCACTTCTGAAAATCCTATTAAATTTAGTGAATAAATGATGCAAGACTCGTAACCGGGGCCGAGTCGAAGGGCTCGGAAAGTGCTGCCCTGCTCTCTATACGGGTGCACAGTTAAGTGTTGAATTCCCACCACCTGACAACATAACAAGAGTGACTCGCGGCTGGAGCCCCTCTAGGTATGTAAATTCTCTCCGTTCGGTCGGCACTGTGGGTCATTACATAATGCCTTTGCTTGGCAAATCTATGCAAAGTGATTTAGCAGCTCTGAAGTTACATATGTGCCCACAGAGCTGGAAGCTCATCCTGAGTGTAAGGGTGCAATACCGATACCCCTTCAGGGAAGAGCGATACTTTATTTCTAAACCGTTGCACTACAGCTGGCATTCCTCTTTGAAAACCTGCTTTGCACTCGACGCACGGAACTGATTTCCCTAATTCGCTCGATAAATGTGATCCCTTTCCCTGAGGTGGTTTGGAATTTAAATATATCTGCTGTGGCACGGCGTGAAAAGCAGCGTGGCCCGCAGTGTGCCGTGTTAATGTGGATAATGACAGGAGGGGGTCACCAGGTAGTGTGTAGTGGAGCAGGGCATCTCTGAAAGCCGGCCCAAAGCGGCGTAAAAGCTGTTTATTTGGCGTCGCTAACAGGGAGCATGGCTGTCACCCCATCACAGGTGTTTTTTGGCTGCAATCTCTCTCCATTCACAAATAGAGTGATCGACAGCATGGGACGGCGTTCGCTCAGTGAGCTCGCCGCTGCAGCCAGTGAGCTCATCACTGCGGCCAGTGAGCCTCTCATTTCATTGTGCATGTGCACAGAGACAGTAAAGTTGACTCTGATCCAAAGTGGCCCAGCATCCTGTCATCTTTCAGCATTGCCTCCTTATTAGCCTTTGGTGTTCCTGGCATTCCTGCAATGGACTGACATCATACTCAGGGTGATCTACAACTTTGTGCACTATGCTGACACTGGATAGATGGAGATTTCTTACATTTCGAGATCCTTACTTATATCTCCACCATAGCACTCAATTTGTGCCCACACACGAGTTGTGCCTGACTCATTCAAATGGGTCACTGACAGCAAGCATACCAACCTAAAGTGAACTTCACTTTGGAGGCTTTGGCAGCACTACAAGGGTGTGACTTTGACAGAATGAAGTTTCTTTTGAAGCTGATGAAGCCTGCAGGTCCTATCAGGATGCTGTGAGCTACAACTGTAAGCACAATACGAGTTTTCAAATAGAAAACACTCCAGGTCGATATGTAAAAATCCCCACCGCCATATTTGTATAACAGACAAGTGTAGAGTATGGGCCTTATTTGTATACATTTTATTAATCAGAGGGGCATGGCTTGTAGAGTAGAATGTTATGTGAAGCATTCACACAAAATGACGCTCATGAGAGTTTTACTTACAAAAAACATGTTCTGAGGGCAGAATGAAAAATGATTGGTTCAGAGCGATAGCCAATCAAGTCTTGTAACAATATCAAGCCAACCAATTAGATGTCCCACTTCCTGTAGTTGCTTGGACCCACCTCCTCTACAATCTGATTGATTATCTTTCTGAGCCAAACATTTTTGATTCTGCTCTCAGAACATGTTTGTGTAAGTAAAACGGGCCAACATGACATACTTCAATTGATCCTACAAACTACATATAACATGGGTTTATGAACAGGGTGTCAGTCATTTCTTGTGATTATTTTATTATCTTCGTAAACGTTTAGATAAGAATTGATTTGAACTGTGACCGCTGTGTTTCTGAGTATGATAGTTGGTCCAGGAACCCTCTCTGATATTTTTTTATGAGTATTTTCCTTAGGGGGTTACGATATATTGAGTCTGTATGTTATAATTTCAGGCGTCAGGAGCATTATGATATACTGTAGCACTTTGCATCGCTTATTTCAGGTTTTCGACGTCCATCATTGTTTCCTATGTGAGATGTTACACTGAGCTTACGAGTTCCTGAGTTGATATATAGAGCGGCAACTCAGTTTGTTGTCACAAAGAGAGAGTGAGATGGGAACATTTTCATGTCTACCGTCATGAGATTGCACATGTAGGTATCTATAAGCTTCTCTGTTTTAGTGCACCTTGTAAACTGACATTTCTGTATACAGGGGGTTCTCGTTTTGCGACACAGTTTCATTCCTACAACAGTGACGTACCCCGAACAGTTGTAAGATCATAATTTAGAACATAAAAATTTGGAGCGGAATTCGTGCCACCTTGAATTGCAAACATGACTTACACAGCATACACGGGAAACCGATCAACGCAACGTATTGTTTTACAATGCGCAGCACGCAGAAACCGTGCCATGTGGAAGTGCAATGCACAACAGGCATTGCTCTTCAGTGAGTGTCGCGAAGAGAACGTGTCATAATGAAAAGCAAAACCATCATTCCATTGCTTTGCATCTTATTTAACTACCATCCAGAAAAACAATTAGAATGGCTTGCATTATACATGATTAAACGAAGAAATTGTGCCACATTCTACTGAAATGTAATGATAACCTTTGCTCTGCTGCATCGGCTCATTTTCATTTTCGAAAAAGTACATACTAAAATTGTGCCGTGCGCAACGAAACCAGTTCGCCCAAATAGTCCGTAAGTACGAAGTTATCGGCATAAGCCGAAATAGTTTTTATTGGAGTCAGCATCGTAAACTAGAAACGTTGTATGTGAAGGCTGTCGTAACCCGAGGACCTCCTGTATAACACGGGATTCTTCCAGGTACTGTGGTTTCCGTCTACAAAATCATGCATCTTAGGTGATCTTGTGTCTCTGTATTGCCTATAGAGTGTGACCTCAAAACGGACTGGCATCACATCCAGGTTGTCTCCTGCCTTGTACCATGTGTTTCCTATAGCTTTCAGGCTCACCACAGCACTACATTGGATAGACACTTTTAAAAAACAATGGATCTCTACTGGTAATAAAGGATGTTGTGACTGTCTTTAGAATAATAATCAATATTCTTGAAGTTTCCATGAAATATGCAAATTCATTCATAAACCTCCAAAAAGAAAAGGAAAACGGCCAATCAGCAGGAGGTACAGGAGCTGAGGAAAATAACAGGAAAAAAACATAATCATCCAGAAAATAAAGCAAAGGAGGAAGTATTTTGATGATAGAATTTCCCGTGCATGCCAGTAACAGAAATATCTCAAAATGGTTCTCTTAAAATTGGTTGCAAAATCGTGAGAATGCGGAAGCCCTATCTTGTCTTGTGTAATTTGTGTATGACCCAGCAGAGTGAGAAGGGTAATCATGTCTTAACTGACACATTATTAGTTTCCTGTAAAGGAAACTGATGTTCTGGTATTTAGACTGTCATTTCCAATGTAGATACCTCGAAGTCCAGGGGTACATGCTGGTGAACCTTGTATCACTGCATGAACCCTCACAGCACAATACATTGCAATACATTTATGGTTTCTTACTTGGTCTGGCTCCCCCAATAATTGTTTTAATATCCCTTCTTAGTAGATATAAATCTACTAAATATAGATATAAATCGGAAGGCCAGCTGGGTCACTTTGCTCACTGGAGTTTTGCATTAGCTCACAATACGTCCACGTTTTGATTCGGTAACTTAACATGATAAATTTTAAGCAACAACAGACTGGCCGCCCTTCATGTCAATCAAGTGGCAAATGCCAAAGGGAGGATAGATGATAGGCTAACATTAACCAATTTTTTGAATGTTGCGTGATCTCCCCGCACTGTCTTTGTGATCTACTGGTCAATCGTGATTGACGTGTTGGGCAGCCCTGTCATAGACCATTTAGTACTGCACTACACATACAAACAGGGGTCCTCTGCTCGTCCAGGTCATGCCTGTGTCATGCTTTCATGTTTGTGTCATGTGTCCTGTATGTAATAAACTGACCTCCCACACAAGATTTCCCATGTATTTACACAAATGGCAAAGTCTTATCTAACTGGAGATGGAGTGTGTCAGGAACTGGCATTACGTAGTAACCAGCCTTTCGAAACACCTATTTCCTGTGAGAGATGGGTGAAAATGGAAAAACAGCAGTATTCACTGAGGATGCCTGGAGCTAATGAGGAGAAAGGTGGACATGGAGAAAGGTCACCATCATCCAGCAGGTGTTACAGGGCTTAAACTCGCAGCCACCAGTTACTTTGCCTGCAAGGCCAAGGGCATTCTGAAATGTACTCGCGCAGACAGAATCACACTGTCACAATGTGCAAAAATTGGTCATGTCATAAAAGAACAAATATAATGGAACTGTAACCAAAATCTATTTATTGCATATTCCTGTCCATTCAACTTCATTGCCCATTTGCACAGTGGCATCTTAACTCTATTTTTCTGACTTATGTCCATGTCCCAGTATGTCATGTTTAAATGTCTTATATCAGGGCTGCCCATCTCCACTCCTAGAGGGCCAGAATCCAACACAGTTTGCAGATTTCCCTGCTCACACATAAGTTTTAAACCTGATAATTAGCTGATTAAGATGTGTTTGAGCAGGGAAATCTGCTAACCTGGATTCTGGCCCTCCAGGACTGGCATTGGGCACCCCTGTCTTATATATTTATGTCCCATTTTGTACTGTTTCTTGTACTATGACCGACAAGATCTGAGTGTATGACCCTTGGAATATATCGCTGAAGATCAAAAAAAAATACTGATAATATTACTTGGTACTATTAATCCACCCATCCAATTTACATAAATTTATTTTAGTCAGGGTCACTGGTGGCGTCTGGAGGTTATCCTAGGCAGCAGAAAAGGGGACAGAGTGTAGTGGCAACATGTAGCTCAACAAGCTAAGCTTCGGTGCCTGCGATCATAAGGTTGTTGGTTCAAGCCTGGCCTTGGCAGGAAAGTTATGTATCATCGAGCAAGGGCCCCAACTACATGAATAACACTGCAGGTGGCTGCCTGTCACTGCCATGCTTGCTTGGAAAGCAAAAAGATACACAAATAAAGTGTTACTATTATAAACTAAAGTGGATTTTAGGGACAAATGCACCTAATTGCAAGCCTGTGGGAGAAAATCTGATTGATACAGGAAAAACGTGTAATGGTGTAATGGTGATATTCAAACCCTCACCACAAGGGGAGCCATAGTGCCATTATCTCACTGTTAAATTGTCATTGCTTTATTTTGAATTCAGTCTGATCCTAGGTCGCCATGCCCCAGTCTGATTATGTCAGCCACTACCCTGATGGAGAGGACCTTACTGTGTTTTCTTCCCTGATTAACATGAATAATGAGAAATGTAATGTAATAAGCCGCAATATAATAACCACCTACTGGATTTATCGAGTTTTGATAGTCTGTGCTGAATGACGGGCTCCAGGCTACGGGCGCCCAAAGGCAATGTCAGTCGCCCCGTTTAATTAACCGGGACATCCTGCTGCCTGATATTTTAAAGTTTCTAATCCTGTGCTCGGTAAATAAAGCAGACCGGTTTACGATAATAGTTGATACATTTCTGATTCCGCATGCAAATCGCAGTGACGCAATTAATAAACTGGCGACTCAGACCCGTGAATAACAGAAGTGAACTTATAATGGGACCAGTTCCGACATCCAAGCTACGGGAAAAAACTCTCCGCAAAGTATCGATTACGTAAATGAGAATTACTCCAATAATCAGTTACGTTTAGGGCGGGGTTCGCGTTTCCGCGCCGCTCTTACACAGGCGACCTTATTGAGTTAGTTGGAAGCGCCGAGGTCAAGGAGATCTTCCGTGATCAGAGGACCTTCTCACGTGTTTTCACGACCCACGGCCTGTATTGCGAAGCTGGATGACATGTCGGTACCCCGGTTTATATTTTCTATATTTTCGTTCACCTACAATGAAGCCCGAACTATCCGGCCAAGCAAGAAATACAGCTTTGCGATACAGGCCCCTGAAAAGGATCCGGTTGGATCCAGAAAGGGAAGGTTTAACAGGTCTTACGGGCCGAAAAGAACATCTGAATTTATAACATTTTATTTTAGGACAGAATTGCATTTTACCTTTAACAATTCTCACTGACACCGTTAAAGCAAGTTTTATTGGCTTCATATTAAAACGAAGCATGGGCCTAAAGGGCAAACTATAAAGTGTACAGTCAGAACAATTGAAGTGATTTAAGTTACATTAGCACAGTGTCATAATAGATGTGCCACATTAACGACTGGCAATTGTCAGGGAAGCGTCATATATGAAAAATATGAACGTGTTTTCTATATCAAGCCAATTTATTCGTTATGTGTTTATGAAAGGCGTGTGCAAGAGCCGAAGCATAGAAAACGGAAGCATTAAAATAGCTGCTCGGGGTACTCCCATTGTTTTAGGGGATCAAAAGCCGAAACTGTAAGTAGAGAGCGTGCAGGAGCGGGACACAAAGCGTCTTTTATGGCTCCGGCCAATGGGAGCGGCCGCCGCCTCTCGGGGGGCGGGGCCTCCGGCGCACACTTTTAATTCGCCTGCAAAGGAATCCCTAGTTAGAGAAATGACTGTACATAATTAATTTTAACTAGTTAGTTTCGATGGAGCTCTAGCATTGCCGCAAAACATCTGACTCGTTGATTTCTACCACATTCCCATCCTTGCCAAGGTATGAGTAGCGTAAACCAGATATAGCTGAAAAAACCATAAAGCTGACGATAAAGGTGGTCGTTTTCACTGGTTTCTCTGTTCCGATGCACTGGTTTTGCCGGATGGAGGTTATGATCGCAGCATGCCGAGTAGCACGGCCGATGTAGTCCACATTGATTTTAAAGTACTTTTTGTTCTGAATTTGCTGTTGCAGAAGTCTCGGGGTATCAGGCGCCTGGAGGTAAGATCTCACGAGAACTGGCGGAAAATATGAATCGGCTCCCGGTCTGCCTGCCAGCCCGTCCTGCGCTTAGCTGGGCGTTGGTGCGGCTCGCCTTGCGAGTGCGCTGTCATTAAAGACTGAAAATGACAGGCTGTTAATTAGACACGCAAGTGCTTTTTTAGCTGTACAACTTTACTCAGCCGTTATTTCCCTGGCTTCTGATAAAAGGCATTGTTTAAAATATACGGGTAAAAGTTTGACTCAGGTTAGCGCAACAGTTTCAGAGTAACACTTTTTTTTAACAAAAGCAAAAAGAAGACTGTTGCAGTGACTTCACATTTTGCCAGTGGTGTCATATATCCCGGAAGATTTGTGGGTTCTTTTCTTTCAAATACCCCCCTACAGCTTTTTCTACCTGCATATTAAGAAGCTTGCCAACATACAAAAATAGCATGTGTGGTGGTGTGTATTTAAGAAGTACATTATCACACCCTCATTTAATGTACTTCAGATACGTATACATTTCGTATTCAGTTGCTGGTAAAGAGGTCAGGGGATTGAATATCGTTGCCGATTCTCTACCAACCCACAACTCACCAAAGTTTGATCAGCTTTCTATGAACTGCTAGCGACCACGTTACTCCAGGGAAAAAAATGACAGAGGTTAAATGAGTTCAGCTGATGCAGTAAGAGGTTCAGTCGGGTGCTTAATTGCCCAGGCGGGCTTAAAGCTGACAATGTGCGGCTTGTCAGCATTGAGAGCCGCGGCTCTGCGGGGAGGGCATGATCAGACAGATACGGGGCAGGAATGAGGGTCACGTGTCTCCTGGACCACCGCTGCCTTGAGCTCCTCTGTAGTGGAGCTCATTGGCCTGCTGTCTGGCATCGCCATTAAAAATAGATCAGTTAAGCAGGCGTGGCAGGGTTAACAGTTCATATATAATAACCAAATGCAGCAAGAAAGCTATAGAAAGCAGATATTAACCACTGCTGCAGTGGGGTTCAGCAGATTCAGTTAAGGCCATCAAGAGTATTTAAAGTGTATTTTACAGTGTGAGTTGGATACAAAAAATGTATGTCTAGTTGCCATTGTGGGCAGGGGCGTCGTGCAGACCAAATTTGTAGGTTGACACCAAACGCAAGATAAGAAATACACAGGCAGATATTAATGTTCTTGAAACTTTATGTAAGTTTATGTTTAAAACAATTAGCTAACCCTGCTTACCATCGCTGAGATGAAGGTCATGAAAATGTCATGACATGACAACTCATCATGTGCAGCGTTATCAGTAAAAGATGGGAATGATGAGGGATGGGGGAGATTAAGAGATGTGAACTAGCAGAGGAAGCTCACTCATTGGCCAGATTACCCTGGGAATGATGAGGGATGGGGGAGGAGATTAAGAGATGTGATGCAACAAGAAGCTCACTCATTGGCTAGATTACCCTGACTGCAAGTTTACTGCTGGTTACATTTTTACAAAATATTGGGTAGGCACGTGCCTACAGAAGTTGATTGGCACAATGACACTGGTTGGGGGTGTCTGGTAATAGAGAGTCTGCAGTGACTTCAGACCTTGAATTACAGCCTGGGTCCTTATTGGTTCTTGGCTGTGATCCGGAGCCGTTGGCTCAGGAGCCCAGTCCTCCTCCTGTGAGATTCGTGGTTGTTGCGACATGAGGTAAAATGTAAATCTCTGCTTTCTGTCAGGTGTTTTTATTGTGCAGTATCGCGTTTGGCAGAATTACAAGTCTGAATTCCATTTTATGTTCAGTGTTTCCCGAGAAGGGAAACGGCAAAACGTGCATCTTGTTATGACTGGTAGTGGAACCTAAAGTAGAGGTTCCCACCTTTTTGATTTCTCCGGTTTACGTGGTACTGCGGTTCTAGGTCATTTCGCTTGTGGGCTGGTTCCCACGCTGAGACGCTACCTGATCGCCCCCAAGGTGGCTTTGCCAGTCGAGCGTGACGCGCGGCTCAGGACATGCCGAGCTCTCGCAGGGTATGATTCTGGCACAGCGGGGAGGCCGATTACTTGTGAAAAACAAACTGCTCTTCAAAACGTTTCATGCACGATGGGTGGAGCTGTGGATTTATTTTGTGACTTGGAGCCCTTAGACCATGAGGTGTCCTACGCTTCACACATCACATATTTCTAGTAATGGAAAAGTCTGGTCCGCGTTACGTGTTGTCAGTGTCTTAATCCTCCCAAGGCTGTTATGACAAGTAATTTTATTTTCACATAAGATATTTTTCATTGGAAATTAATATTCCAGAGATGAGCTCCTTCTCTGTCTCGTTCTTTCAGCTGAATCTTCAGGGGCTTCTGCAGTTCA
This sequence comes from Petrocephalus schoutedeni, assembly GCA_026780765.1. NCBI lineage: Eukaryota > Metazoa > Chordata > Actinopteri > Osteoglossiformes > Mormyridae > Petrocephalus > Petrocephalus schoutedeni. The sequence continues at coordinate 10,814,999 of JAODKL010000047.1, forward strand.
TGCACGGCTGAATGACATGTTCTTTCTCTGCTGCGTTTGTCTGACACTTCTAATGTAAAGCAATATATAACTTTACGCATTTCTACATTAGTGTATTTTACTGGAGGGTAAGCAGTCTGCCTGAGGGTACTACCTAGCCACGGTTTTGAACTGCCATTCTGATCTATAAATCTGCATCTTTAACCATTGCGCCACCTACTGCCCAAAAATGTTTGCCTAGATGTTGGGTCCATATGGCCTTGTACTATTTATTTTTCAGCTGGTGCCTTTTTGTCTCAAGTCTTTTTACAGATAAACATTACCCCCTGTACACCGTGATGTAGACAGTTCATGTTGCGATGCACTCATTTCAACTGTATTTTTTAGTTGTCTGAAAAAGATGCCTGTTTTTTTTTTGTTGTTAGTCATCATCGATACTTGTGGAGGTAGCGATCTCTTCAGCAGGCAGCTCAGTGACTCTCCTTGGTCACTCTGTCCATCTTAAGGACACGGTGTCCTGTTGGCCGGGTTTGTAGCGTTGGGGATTAAGGAAAGGAGAACAGGCCCTTAGCCTCTGTTACCTCCTGGTGGCTCTCTGTTGGTGCGCAAGGAGGCGTTTGCTGGGAACCGTAGGGAGAGATGAACCCTGTCAAAACTTCAGCTGGTCTCTGCCAGTTCACCGTTCAGTGCAGCAGGAATTACTGCTGCCTGTGCAGAGCTGCTTTCCAGCAACTGGCTGGATTTTCTGCTTGCTGGGCAGAAAATCCTGCCAGATGCTTTTCGGAGTCTAGTCTTACTATTCTAACTCCGCTCCGGTCTCAGAAAGCCATAAACTATGTACGACTTTGAGCGTGTAACATCCCCCTTCAATACCATTGTCCCCTTTTGGGGTTTTCGGTGTACAGGTCTGTTAAGTGAATGTGCTTTATGAATCATAATTAAAGCAAGCTGGGAATGCCGTGGATAACGTTGTGTGTTTCGGAATGTAATTTTGCTGGATTCGGTTCAATAAATCTCTACAGTTTGGCTGGTGAGGGGAGCATCGAATTGCTCTGGTTTAATACCCTGCATCAGGTCTTTGGTTTTGGATAGAAGTACCTGCTGAGTAAAACAGCAGCAACTGTAACAATAATAATAATCATTGATTCTTAATTTCCTTGATGAGAGTACTGTGGATAATTACAGGTTCCAGGAAAGATAGCTGCCCATCCCCAGCTGGTGATGTTTTGTGGAGAACCCTACAGATAAATGGTAAACTCTGTCTGGCATCTGTGCGGATGGGAGCAGGTCACCGCTCGGTGGATCTGGGTGGTGTTGTGGTGGGCATCAGCCTTCCGTCAGGCACACCCTCAAGGTTTGGAATGACACGGTCACCTATGAACTTTGACATTTTCGCTTATACCCCCATGGTGATGGCCACCGCTTCTGAGAGGCTGGCAGAGGGAGTGATGCCGTTCGATGGAGTCGCACAAAGGAGTTATGGGAATTCTGGAGAGGGGCCCAGAGGAGGCCCATTAATTAAGAAGGTGATTAAAGCCGGCGTGATGAGTAATTAGGCAGAGTGCTTAAGATCTTCAGAGGTTAAGCGGGGGACAAAAAGTCACCCTGTCAGTGTCAAACATGAAAACGCTCCAAGCTGGTGTGCGTTTCCACGGCCAACTGGGATAATTATAAAGTTAACGAAGGTCAGCCGTAACGTGGCACTTCTGGGAAGTGACCTCTGTGCAGTTCTGTTAGCTGCACAGGTGCTAGAAACATCTGGCCTTGTTTTGTGAAACCAGCAAGCTGCTAGAATATAATGTGAGATATAAGTGTGGCAGCGTCCTCGCCGTGTGCTGGAAGGCAATGGATTATTCGTGATACTAGCAGCCCCCCCCCCCCCAAAAAAAAGGAATTGCTGTCATCTCCACCATAACATCCTTCCTCTCAAAGCTGTTTGAGATGGCAGAGAGGAAACCATATTATATTTCCAACCATCCTCATTTGTCCAATCATTCGCAGGCTTTGAGTAACATTGATCATTTTTATTCACGTCCTGGAATATATTAACATCCTGCTAGCGCACAAATAGGATTACAGCCATGAGAAACAAATCCCCTGTCCCGTCCGCGTTTGAATTACAAGAGGATTATGGGTGAAAATTCTATTACAGAAAACGTTAAGGAATCTTCTGTCATTTAGTTGCGGCCGTCGTATGCTTTTCTTCACGGCCTGAAAGTTGGTTTATGTCTCCCTGGATGGGGCACGTCGTCTGTACTTTGGAGAAGCTCGCGTTATGCCAAACAGTCCATGTCCAGATATGGGAAAGTGAGGAATCGACAGTGGTAAATACAGCAGTGAATTATTGAAGCATTGGCCTCATGTCACAGACACCGATATTGTCCGAAGGGCTCATGGGCATGTGTCGATGTTGTCGTCTTTGTGGGCCTCGGAATCCAGCGGTCAAGGCCCCACCTATGCAGAACTTGGCTGGCCGTCCCGTGGCCTGCCTGCACCCTGCCTGGCTGCCTGCCGGTTTTTTTTTCCATTTACATGTTTTTTTCTTTTTTAAAGAGAATGCTTTCAGCTGCATTGCTGCCGAGTCTCTCGCAGCTGTGATCTATGCTCGACCGCAAACTCCCACCAAGATGTCCTATAGCAATAAGTATTCAGTGTCAGTAACGGGCTGCTTTCCCCTGTGGATTTTTTTTATAGTGAGGACAATCAGGGACAAATATCTGAAAAAGGAACCTGTTGGACTGTAGTTGTACTGGAGGAAGTCAAACAGTCACACAATACGCTATTGTCCTCTGTGCAAATCTTGTGGATATATACAGTATGTGGAGGTACTGGCTTTCTGCAATACAGGATGTAATGTTATGTAAGCTACATATCTGTTATTATTTATTTATCAGTTGTTCGGTAAAAACTCCTGAACACTCCTTAAAAGCTATTGGTTGGTGTTTTCCAGATTTGTGTGGGCAGCAGTGCCAGCACTAGCTATAGGCCTGTTTCTCAAACCAGTCCTCGGGGACCCCCCCGACGGTCCACGTTTCTGCTCCCTGGGAATTCGGAGGGAGCAAAAACATGGACTGTCTGGGGAAACCATCATCAATTGTCTTGGTAGGGGGCCCTCCCATGTAAGCATGCAAAGCCTATAGGGCCTCAGAAAAGAGAGAGCCGGCCCTGGTGGACAGGAAAAAATAACTCCGTTGTTTTTAGAGATGGTGTGAAATGGTGTGTCTAGGATGGAGGGCAAAATTTCGTTCACTAGAAAGTGCCCTGGCGGCCGTGCATGTCTGTGGTCCATGTGACTCTTTGCATCTGTTCATTCCTAGCAATCGCTTATCCAGTTGACATTTTTTTGGAGTCTATTCTGGGAGGCGTTCCAGGGCATCCTCAGCCAGTTATTTAACCCCACGTGGCCTACGGAATGCCGTGCGTGCAAGGACACCAGCGTTTGTGAAGGAAGCCCACGTGAGCACAGCGGGAGCGCGCGGAATTTCCGAACCCATCGCGTGTGGTGCAAGCGACCCCAGCGTTCTCCATTTCCCCGAAACATGCCCGTATGATCAGTGGAGGAGGCCTTTTGTCTTCCTGTCATGTGACTCCCTGCGCAACAATTGCATCATCCGTCCCATTCGATGCTTGATGGAAATGGCTGTGTGGAATTCATCAGCTGAAGACACAGATATTTGAAAAGAAGGCCCACGCAGTGAAAGAAAGTATTCTGGGATGTGGGCAGCCCTTCTACATTGGTGCATTCCTACTGCAGAACTGGGTTAGTCTGCATGCATTCCTACACACTAGGACTTATTCAGTTACTGTGCTTCTCTTTAAAGAGGTAGCTTTTTGCTTCTCTGAAAATGTCTTTGTGACACTGGATAATTTGCGAAGGCCATGCGTTTACCATGCTCATGTAGGTTAATGGTTTACGTGAGAGATGTTGGGTAATTGGTATGCTGCTGAGACCTTTTTCGCAGGAGCTGTAGACCACATCGAGTCCCCCTCTGGGTGTGACTTAATCGCTGCTTCTCCGCTGGTTTATTTATCTGGCCACTGCCCAGCTTACCCTCCGCACCTGGTCTGCGGGGAGTCGCCGTGTGACTTCTCCCGCAGCAGCACCCATGTTCTCATGCTCCTGCTGAAAGTATCTCAGCCACCATTCACACTTGAAATGACTCCAGATCAATATGATAAACTCGTCTAATTAAATGTATCCGGTCCTGGACAGGCAGCCCTTTGGTTTAAAGTTTAATTTTAACATGAGGGGGCACTGTCATGCCATTAGTGTGGAGTCAGGTTTTTAACACCTTTCAGTGTGTATAGTTTTAAACAATGGATGCCTTGAACCTTAAATCAGAGTGAGGATTTTTATTTAAATATATCCATATTGGCTACTCACAACCTTTATTAGCAATTTAGCTTCTAACCTGGGTACCATTTTACAATAAGACTACCCTTATAAAAGGTTTATGAGCGGTTTATAATCATGTTATTAATTTAATTGTAACACTTTGTAAATAATTAATAGACAATTATAAATAAGTTATAATGGTTTAATTAAACGAGTTACTACCATTTATACTGTAAGGGGCAAAATGCAGCCTTATTGTTGTACCCTGACTTGATTAGTAGAAGACACTAATCGTATCACTGATGTGGTTTAAATTCCTGGTGGAAATGAAATATATATCTGTACATTTTTTTTTCATGAAAAGAAAAGGCTGTGGTGATGATCTGTCTTGCAGAGGCAAAGAAAATGGATGAAAATGTACACAGTGTGGCTGACTGATAGAGTCCTCTTTGTACTAGGAAATGCTTCAACATCACCACTAACACATTGTTTTGAGACTTGGCACCACTGAACGATTGGCTAACATCTGGAGCGACAGCTGGATGCTTCACTGTAGGGTTTGACGGTTAAACCCCCTTGCAAACAGGCGCCCCCTGCAGGTCTTCAGCCTCTGCGTTATTAATGTGGCCCTGCCCCTTTGTCTGTTCCAGAGTCCCCTTCATGGCGGGGCAGAGAGGCAGCATGTGACGGGCGGGGCCCATGCCGAGTGAGCGAGCGGCCAGGCCCTGCCAGACCAGCGAGGAGCGTGGCAGGGTTGGCACCTGACTGCAGCCATGCTGAGCATCAAACTCCCCCAGCTCTTCAGATTCCACCAAGTTCCGAGGGTGAGCAAATCCAGCTGATGCCAGTGATCTGCACTTAGACCACAAACCTCCTGGACGTGCAGGGCTGTGCTGGGATTCATGCCAACTGAGCAGGGGCGGATGTAAAGGATGACCAGGGGGGCCGCGACCCTAGTAAATGTGAGGCCATCCCAGTAGCCACCCCGCACTAAAAAATAAAAATGAAATATGGGGCATTTAATTCTGTGAACCAGGGCTGCCGAACCCGTCGATCAGTCTGTCATGGTAAAAGTTCAGTCATAGGCTGGTTAATGGATAAAGTGGCAATTGGCAAAATGCGCCAACAAGGGAGTCCCCCCCCAGTCAGTAAAACATAACTAGGAAAAGCCCCCACCCCCACAAAATATGACCCCATTGCCACCCCTGTAAAATATGGCCACTCCCAGTTCTGGCTGCACCCCTGATGGGTAGCACTTAATTAATGAGTTAATTATGTCTGAACGGGGGCTGTATTCATCATGCAAGGCAGACATTGGAACACGTCTGAACAAGGGAGTCCATAAAGTCATCTCCACCTGTCTGTTTTTGGAAAACTCAGATATAACATGTTGTTTCAAAAAACATGGATACAATTCAGACTTCTATTGATAAAGTTTTCTGGGTTTTCATTCACTTCGGGTAAGTTTTTCATGATTGGTCCATCACTGCATTCTTAACGATGATCCGAAAGGTATGTACCCCTCACCCGAGCCTCATTCTGCGGTCCATGGCATGATGGGTTTGTGTCCTCTGCCTCAGGTGTTCTGGGAGGACAGCATCATCTCTGGGTACCGGCACCCACGTAGCTCTGCCTGGGACTGCGTGCTGAGCACCTTACAGATGACCAATGAGACCCTCAACATCTGGACCCACTTCTTGCCTACCTGGTAAGTGTCATCTATAACTATGCCCTGTGATCTGGACCAGATTGATGAACAGGCTTGTCTAGGCTGAGTGGTCAGGGGGCCCCTGTTGGTCGTCTAGTTGGTGATTAGTTAATATTGAATGGAGAGACCAATTCTAAATTAATCTCTTTTTTTTTGGACTGTTTTTGTTCCATTGTGTGTTTCATGCATGAGTGTGCGTCTGTTCCGATGTAAAATGGATTTTACGAGGCTGAACAATGAGGCAAGAAAGCATGCAGGAAAACTAGTTCTATATTATTTTGGAATTTGCCTCTCTTTGTGAAGTTTATGTATGGTTCATGGCTATGCTATCCATGGTAAATGTGTCTTGAATGCACATCGTGGATGCAGTTGACACGCCCTGGATCAGACTGTAATGTTCCCGTACCCGCATCGCCAGGTACTTCCTGTGGCGCCTGACGGCCCTCTCCTCCTCGCTGGACTTCCTATCCGAGAGCTACACCTGGCCGCTGCTGGTCTACATGCTGCTAATCTGCCTGTACCCCTTCACCTCCAGCTGCGCCCACACCTTCAACACCATGTCCCCTGAAGCACGCCACATCTGCTACTTCTTTGACTACGGAGCCCTCAGCCTCTACAGCCTGGGTGAGAGCCACCATTATGGTGGTCTGCAGGGTGTTGCATCCACCCACTGGGTGGTCTCTCCAGCATTGTTTGAGGCCTCCATAAATATAACAAAACTAATGCTTTAATCCTGTCCTTACTGTCAGAATTACTGAAAATCTACTATGACTTTTACCAGCACAGACATTCAATAGTCAGGATCAATGGTCAAGTTTTTAGACTGATGCTAAAGCTGCCAATCAGCAGGGTCACCAGCGACGGCTTTGTGATGAAAGCAAAGTTCTTTAAATACAGATAATAACAGCGAGAGTGGAGGACATGGCAGAGGAGAATGACCATAAATATCGGGGAAACCGATAGGAGAGGGTGGCTGTTGTTTTCACAAACTGACACACAAAAGCGTGCACTTAAAGCAGCCCGGGCAAAATGGAAAATACGATCTTTCACTTATCTTCCTTTTCTTAATGTATTGACTCGACCTTTCCTGGTGCAAGCCCCCATCAACTGAACGACTCCATAATTAGGCTTCTAACTTTGGTGCATTATTAGAAAATGGAGATTATTATTATAATTTTCAATGGCAGCCCTGATATATATTAATGGCACTACCATAGTTACTTAAGGCTTGCACAGCCGGGCTACTTAATTATTCAACAAACATGCACAAGTCCTATTTCTAAATGCCAATGTCTCATTTCTCATGGAAAAGTTTGCGTTACTAAGGATTTAATTATTAATGATTTAATTTTGTGGCATGCACACATTTTTAAAAAGAAGAAAATTAATTTATTTAATAGGGCTGTGTAGCTAAGCCCCGTTTCAAAAAAGTTCCTGTTTGTCTGTGTCCAGGCTGTGCCATCAGCTATGGCTTCTATGTCATGCCTGACTGCTGGGTGAACAGCTGGCTGCACCGATATTTCGTGCCCATCGCTATGGGCAACACGCTTGTGTGTACTGGCCTGTCCTGCTACTCCAGGTGAGGGGTCCCACTTTGGCTCAGGTTGACCTTTTGAACTTTACGTCAGCTCTGATTCGTTCAGATTAGTCATACGATGTGGATAACCAGGTGCACATGGTTTATGCTGCTGCACGTACTTTCTCTTTTTAAAATGGAAAATCATGACCTCTCAATCCAGACATGAGATCACCAGTATCCACCAGGGGGAGTTTGTGGTTTGCACATATTTCACCATTTACAATGTATGCACTTGCAAACGTGTTTTTTTTGTATACACAAAGCATGTTGGGTTTATCAGTGCTGGAGTGGTGGAGTGTTGAGTCTGAATGGCACCTGATAACAGTTTATCGGCTCTCTCGCCCTCCCCAGGTTTCTAGAACTGGATTTCCCACACAAAAGTAAGATCCTGCGTACTGGAGCATTTGTGTACCCCTTCCTGTTTGACAACATTCCGCTGTTTTACAGGGTGAGTCTCTGAGCAATGCCAGTATGTATAGATGTTGCGATCTTTGTATTGAGAATAGTTAAGGAAAAACAAATATACAGTAAACTTTACCAGCATGAGTGCCAAACTATCTTTATCTATCTTTTTT
>JAODKL010000047.1:10823275-10847543 GCA_026780765.1 Petrocephalus schoutedeni
CAGCACACTTGTCTTTTCCTCACGTTGCCCTATCCCCATATTCTGACCCACCAGAACTCAGCATAACGATATCTATGCAGAGGAACGCTCGTCTCCGACACCTCGGGGGATGTTTAATCCGGGGGGTGGTTGTGCGCAGCCCACCGGGGGATCGGAATAAGCCGGCGACGTGCGCCCTTTAATGCCTCTTATCTCTGGCGGCCTCCCCGCACTCAGCGCAGCAGCTGCCTGCTTCGCATCCATGTCGCCCAGGGACCACTTAGCCTTTCGGCTGCAGTCGGGAAATGAAAAGCCCCGTGACTGTGATCATGTGTCTGTGTGGAACCACCCCCCCCCACTAATGTTTTTCAGCCTGCAGCTGTATTTTCAGGGCGCCCCTTGCTGCCCCGGGGGTGGAGCCCCTTCCTCGGCAATGCAATGACACGCCTCCTCTATCCCGTCTTTCCTCACCCAGCTGCTGCTCTGCTGCATGGGCAGCTGTGCCCACAGCCAGGCCGTGGCCAGTCACTGCTACCACCTCGTTTTTGCCTTCCTCACCTGCTTCCTGTTCGCCTCCCACCTCCCCGAGCGCCTGGCCCCCGGCCGCTTCGACTACATCGGTACGTCTCCTTCCCATCGCTCACTCACTATCCTCTCCATAGTCCTCCTCATGGTTATCTGTTGTACGTATTGTATTTCAAGTTCGGGGGATTATTGTTCTCTTCCACTTCTCTTACTCTCATTTTCAATCCTCTGTTTTCTGCTCCCAGGCCATAGCCACCAGCTCTTCCACATCTGTGCCGTCATCGGTACCCACTTCCAGATGGAGGCCGTGCTGGAGGATATGACATCACGCCATAGCTGGCTGATGGCCAATACCGATGTCCCCTCCTTTCTGGGCACGGTGGGCACTTTAGGTGTGGGCTTCCTGCTCAACTTCGCCCTCATTGGCCTATACAGTGCCATCCTTCTGTGGGTACCCAATCGCCTCACCTCTGAGGTTAAGGAGAATTAGAGGATTACACTTAGAACTGAAGCCTGGACCATTTATGCCAGCCAATATATCAGTACTGACTTAAAATGGCTTCCTCTCTCAGTACTGAAATCATTACGTAATATATTGGTTGACTTTCAGCTGTGGTCAACATTTAGCTATCTCTGGGATCTTTGGGTCATTTTGTTGAGCAAGTATGTGTTTAATTTTTTTTTTTTTTTTACATGATTTTATAGAAGAATTCTTCATATCACTAAACCTCTTCTGTCAGCGTTACTAGCATAGGATTAGTCTTAAAAGAAATTATGCTGGTGCTCTTTGCCAGTTTAACTGGGGTATGGACTTTGGGTCAGGAAATTTTGAGTAGAATCCGAATTCGCACACTAGATAATTCTATGGTTTAAGGCTGATTATTAGTGATTGTTGGTGTTAGCAGTGATTGCGGGATTGGCCATCTCTTAATCTGTCTCAAGAGGCACCTTGGATTTCATTCTGATATGATCTGACCTGATATGTCTAATACAGGATTTATAAGGTGTTTAGGCCTGCCTCTGGAATAGTGCTAGATGGCCCAACTAACTGCACTGTTTTTACTAACTGCACTGTTTTTATCTTTAAGACATTTAAACAGTTCTGTCATGTATACAATAAGCAGTTTATATGAATGCAGGAAATCTGGAGGTCACCACTGTGTTCTGAACTTCTGTAGCGAGGCTAATGCCAGGTGCCTCTGTGATACAGAAGCTCAGCTGTTGGTTTGCTTTCGTTCTGTATCATTCGTCCTGTATCATTCGATATGTTTACACTTAGTTGCAGTACCCATCTCTCACAGGCTTCCAGTCCTCCATCGAGAACTTCAGTCAGTGCAAGAGGTGAGATCCATCTCTGGTTCGTGGTGTGTATTTCACTGGAGGCCTGTGAATCAGCCAGATCTTATCCTTTTTTACACCGCGATAGTGTGTGGTTTGTTAGCTGGGTCAAACGCAGGGTTCATCACACTGAGTTCTATATTCTGCACAACTTCTCCATTGGGTATTGCTAGAGTGATATTTTAGATCAGGGTGGTAGGGTTATAGGTTATAAGCTTGACTTATTGCCACAGGCAACTGGTTCATTGTTCATTTTACTTTCATGTCTGACTCAAACCACAAACTAATCTGAAGAATGAAATAAAACTGTAGCAACTACATACTGACTGACACACTGCCTTTGCTTTGGGAAAAAATAGCCTGGTTACTTTATCATCTCTAACCCTTAACTCAACGAGTGGTCCATTCATTCAGGCCATTTTGTGAAATGTAGCACTGCTTATCGCTTGCCATTTGAAACAGGTATTTACTGGGGAATGTTTCATCAAGTTACATTCTATACTCAACAGCATCTGTTGATTTACACTCTCTGTGGGATTTAAGCACTTATTGGCTTTTCTATGAGTTGCTTTAATTGGTGGTAAAGCTAAACCATCTTTAGTTAGCCAAAAAAAATTGTACTGAAAGTACTCAGATTAAGGCTGTATGCAGTAAAACTGAGAACAGTCTTGATCTCTAATGCGGGGAGGGGGTTGAGCAAGATGGTCTATAGATTAAGATTTGTTATAGCACAAAAAGTATTGAATGCAATGCCTTTCACAAGATTTGTGTTTATTGGGCTGGATTAACAAGTGCCTTATGTTTTAATAACAAAGTAATCTTGTTTTGCTTTTTGTGAATCAAGTTTGTCAAATATATTTTAAGTGCTTATACTGCAGTTTTATTAAGTTTGTACTTGGCATATGCGGGAATTGTAGTACACAGGCTGAAATAAAGAATGATTCACTTTGTATATTAAATGTGTGGTCTTGTTGGGGGTGGTGCAGTTATTGAGTAGAATTATAACTACACAGCTCCAGGGTACTAGATTTGATCTAACCTTGATATGTGGTTGAAGATTCTCATGTACTGTGGGTTTGCTCCAGGGCAAAAATGTGTTTCAGGATCGTGCCTCTAAATTGCCCCGTTTGTGTGCGTGCTTGCCGGGTACCAGATGCATATCCCTTCTTAATTGGGCCAGAAAATACTACAAAACCTGAAAATTTAACATGTCAGTTTGCTACATATTTCCCAGATAACCCCGCCTCCTGCTCCGCCCCTCTGATCTGTTCTGACTGGTACAATTTTTACAAAGAATGTTTTTACCTGAATGCTGAGTCGTTGTTGTGACATGTAATTCCAAAACTACGTCTACCTATTTACACATTCCACTTCACCAATTTGCACAATCTTTCCCACCAATTAAACTCTTACCTGTATTCCTGTGTGTATGTCTTAATGTCCATGTCTTAAAATATTAATATTTTATATTTCTCATTTGTGCCATGACCAACATTTTCTGTGGTTATACAGCAAGAACTATAACAGATGCACTAATGGTACAGATGGAGCCCTGTAGGGCTTTTTTTCTTCTTCCTTAGGCACGATGTACTTAATCATGCACAAAATTTAATTTATGTTCCCATGAAATACTATAAATTGAGTTCATGTAATCCCCAAAATATGCACATGATTTACTTTTGTGCCCCTCAATTTTCTCTTTCAAATTAATTTTCAATTGAATTAAATTTTAATGTTTCTGTTATTTGTGCTCTTGCCTAAAAAAAACGTGACTGCAAAGCCAGAAGCTGGAGTGGACATCAAATTCTTAATCATGCACATAGTGAAAACCAATGCATGTTTTCATCTCTCAATACATCTCTGAGCCCAAATCTTTATAATAATGCATAATGTCTCCAGGAAGCACATCTATAGTTCCCTTTACTGTCACTCTCATAGTGTCCAGAAATGCCAGCTCCTGTCGACCTCATGAATTAAATCACATCAATCAGCCTTTTCAGAATCTCATGGGGTTTCCTCACTGTGTCCTTGTTTTTGCCTGAAAGGAGACACACGCCTCCATCAAATTATTAATCCCTACTAGGGTTGTCATTTTCAATCTTAAGAAATAAGACAGGTCACCCCCACCTCCCCGTGTCCACAATGATACAATTTGTTAGGGGGGTTAGAGTAGCCTGGATATACGAGACAAATCGCAGCCCATATTGGTACAGAACTAGACACATCATTTATTTTCAATATGGGCCACATTTCCCGAAATACTTAACTGTGCAACTGTAGTCTCCCTTTTACACAATAAAATAAAATGAACAATAATTAAGGATTCTTATTTACAGTATATACACAGGATTAGCTACAATAAATGGGAACAATATTTACCAATGAAAGTATATTAATCTTTTGACTCCTTCACTTGAGAGTATACCAATTCCTCGCCCACAAAACAACAAGAAATATTACCGAACAAGTGACTTTGTCTTGCCTGGTGGCTGAACTTGCAGTCTGAATGGTTAGATGTTGCTCTCTTTTTCAGACATACACTCTGTTGATAGCAAAGCTTGAGGTCCGAGCACAGGGTCAGGTCATTTATCCGGCACCCCTGGAGCACTCTGTCTGACTTGTCTTATAGTAATTATGTTCACCAGATATACGCCTGTTCTTTCATGTTCCATCACTGACTTAGGCATGATTAAATTCCCCAAGGAGGGACAGGGTTCACCCATGATAAATTTAATGATAAAATAACTAAAATACTATAATTACGAGCCTACCTTACACACTCTCCCTACCTCACCAAAAAGCATGACATGATGAAATTCCTCCACAATAAATTTAACCAACTTCCCCATGAGAGATTTCCCCAACCAGCTACTGGAGCAGCACCGATAAAAGCTGCTGAGTGGGGAAGCTAGTGATGAAAAGAATTATTATAGAATATTCAGAAAATCATATCGCGCCCCATCATTTGAGACTCACTGACCTGCACAATGTTCCTGGGAAGTTTGCAAAAAGGTCTACAGAATATGTTTAGATGTCAGATGGCTGTGTTCACAAGATGGCAGCAGCAGGCATCATTTTCACCCATGGATACCTTCTGATGAGCAGTTCCAATTTTGGGCTGATTTGGGGTCTATCATGGGGAAGATTATCAGGTGTACATTTTCAACCATATAATGTTTTGTGAGTGGTAATAAGATTCACTGTTTTCAAGTAGAGTGAACTGAGTAATAACCACAAAGAGAAGTAATCTCTTCACACATTAAATTGCTTATCACTTCATCCTTATCCATGCTGTCACTAAGCACTGTTGCTTCAGTTGTGGTGCAATTTGCCTCAGAATATGAAAAAGTACAGATCGTTACCCATACAATGTGCCCGCAATGGGTTGGAAAAAATCGGACAAATAAGTTTTGAGTTATCATGCTGATAAGATTGTGTCAAACGGTCCATTTTTTTAACATCGCTGTGTGACGCTGCTTCAGTTTTGGGGTGATTCGTCTCAAAATTTAATCAATTCCAGTACATCACTCACAAACAATAACTAAAAATATCAAAGTTATGGGTGAAGCTTACTGGTCATAAGTGGGTCCATTTCAGTGGGGTACAACTTGGTTCTGTGACCTTGGGACTTGAGACTTTAGGGGAATAACCCTCTTGCCTGGTAAATTGAGTTTATTGTGGAGTTGATCCCATGTCATTAGTTAGATATTTAAAGAAATATGTTTCTAAGGAATATTTCTTTAACCAAAAGAACAAAATATATGTTGTCTTTTTTTGCACAGCTCATGGAGTCGCTAACTTAATGTTGTGTTGATGTGTGCAATGACAACAATAAAGAACCAAATTGAATTGAGCTGAAAAAAGCATGCTATTAAGAGGAATTCTGGGAATTCCTTGTGGTTTCTGTCCTGAATTAATGATTCATAATTAGTGATTACAGGAGGTCGGCCATCTTGTCTGTAGGTGATCCACCAAGACTCATGGTGAAATATCCCATGCCATCATATTAAACAAGACCCTAGGTTGGGCAGCGTGCACTAGACGCCTACAGCATCTGGCTCCTTTTACCACAACATCCACATTTGTGTTTTTTATTGAAAAGGCAGATAAGCTCTAATTTGAGCAATAATCATTCTGCTCGTCCGCCAAGCTCATCCTTCCGCTCCGTCCATTTCTAATCTAATCATTTTCATTTAATGGCCATGACTTTTCCAATATTAACAGAAATCCCCGCAGTAAAGAGACCCGATGCCGCACTTTGCCTGTCTGTGTGTAATCTAATAAGAACCTAGTCCATGCAGCCATAGTAAGTAATTAAAAATACAACGATTGCTTTTTTATTCACTTGAACTCCATTTATATACTCCTACCTCGGTGCGAGCTGTTGAGAAGTATCCTTTCCTAACCAGGCAGTAATTACGGGTGAATGATGGTATGGCAAGACGGCGCTACCCGGCCACTTGTGTGCAGACGCCGAAGAGCGATTTACTTCTTGGCAAGAGTTGACGGGGCGCTGTTTTTGTTGTAGGGGTGTGCTGAGCAAGCATATATTTTAATATCAAATAACTCGCTTTTTAAAAGCCCGTGATGTTTATACGACGTTATACTGTTAAAGACATTTTAAAGACGGAACCTGCTGGAAAAAAAACATTATAGACCAGCATAGCTGGTTACCAGAATGGCCAGCATAATTAGGGTGACCAGATAATCCCTGTCATCCCGGACGCTTCGAGCTACTTCAGGATTCACAAACTACTTTAAACCTGAAAGGCTCCTTTGCGTGGCTAAATAATTCAGTTTTTCTTGCACTTTGGTTTGTTTCCTTGATTGAAAGACTCACCCAGCTGTGTCACATTAACATTAGTGATACGCACATGATTATAGGAGACTGACCAATCAGCACAAAGTAAGAACTCGGCTCTGAAGTGAAACCCAAGTGCTTTTAATTAAAATGGTAGTTTACAAATCCTGTCCTAGCTCAAAGTGTCCGGAATGACATGGATTATCTAGTCATCCTACGCATAATGCATATGGTTATAGCAGCATATGTTGTGTTTCGGCGCTGGTGGAACAGCATCATTAATGAAATATTGCTGGTGAACTAATTTCATGAGCAGGTAGATCAGCTTAGTTATGCTGGTCCCCAGGCTAAACCAACACTAACCAGCATGGAAATCGCACTGGTCTATACTGTTATTTTTCAGCAGGGAGCTCCCACACAGCCGCTTATCCCGCGCAGATAAAAGTATAAATTCGACCCTCAATTAATATTATAGTGAGTGGCGGGGCTTTTACATACTCGCAGTCCTTGATGATAATCTTTGTATGCTACAGCCCTGTAGTTAAATAGGGACGTTACGTAGCCCACTTTTTTGTATCTTAACCGCAAACGCAAAAAAATATCCAAATTACTGCAAAGCCGTATGTTCCGAACTGCGATAAAAACTACTTAACGTATATACGAAGGCGATGCACAGAACCGATTTTAACTCAGATAATTTAAATGTGTGTTAAACACTATATGTCACGATGATAATTTCAAATCGCTCAAAAACGCCCAAAAAACCCTAAAAGTAGGCGAAACAATCCTAAAGGATTCGCATCGAGAGGGTTATGAGGGAGGAGACGGAAGAAACATCAGATATAAGCGCAGGACGCGCCTTCTGCGAGCGACTCGGTTTGCGGGCGCCACGCACAGTTCATCTCCTTTATGAACTTCTGCACTCCGGAGGACTGTAAGTAAATTACCTGTAAACTGGTCTTTGGTAGTCTTTAGGAGGTGAGGCTTTACCTAGCTTTTAAGTAGTTTGCTCCACTTTTCTGTGTATGCGTCATGTTATTTGACTCCTTACAAAGCTTGTGCTTTTTAACATGTATGATTTTCGTTTTGAAATTCTTTTGAGACTACTTTTATATTGCCTCCTCTGCAGTTATCAGGCAGAACTTCATTAGTTGCATAGCAGTTCATTTAAGCAGTATTTTATTGTCACGACGTATTTCATTATACGGTATTAGCATACATAGTCACACCAGCTGCTAGTGAAACCATTTAATTTGGGATCCGCACACATCAGCGATAACTTTTATGTTGGGATTCATATTAATTGGAAATTGTCTAATGAAATGTCATTTAAGGCTCGAGAAACATTTTCAACATCTGTGTTTCATCTTTTGGCCACTTGTAATTATAATACGTATAATTATAATAACCTTATAATAACGCAGCGCATAAAAAGAACTCCAACAAAAAATTACAATATTAACATTTAACGGTGATTATTAAACCTCACACCTTCAGCGCTGGGATTTTCATTCAGTCTGTGTGTAGAGCATGCTTTTTCTTCCCTTGGTTGTTTGCGTTTCCTCCCCCGTCTAAAAATATGGTTATTTGAAGTGAAATCCCTATATCGTTCATTCATTAAATGTGTTGATCTATCAATCCATCCAGATCGCGTTTGCTTATTCAGTACATTAACAGTCAGAGTAAAGACTGTACTATGAATTACGAGGCAGGTTATGGGCCGGTGCATTTCACCACGTTTTGGAATACTGGAGAAAACTTGGATTAGCTATTGGAAACCCGTAATACACCATGAGAACGCGCAACGGGCAGACACAGAGCCTGGGTGGGATTCAAGCCCTCTGTGGTGCTACCAACTGCACCATCCCTGAAATGCTGTCACATGGATTGAGATCTATAATATGCCTATAGTGTGTGCCCTGCAATGAACGGGCATCCCATCCGGAATGGATGGACATAATTATCTTAAGAAACGACCTTAGACATCAAAATGCCATCATTAACCGGAAAATCCAAGTTCCAGGTGTTAACCTATGGTGTGCTTGCCCACATAGATGTTCTGTGATGGTTAGCTGCTGTATCAACCTTACCCTCCATTCTGTGATATTTGGTATGAATTATTGTGTGTTTTTTATCTATCTATTTCTTTATTTCTTTCTTTTATTTATTTATTAATGTTGCCTTTAACTAGGATTCTCATATCTATTTTCTGTTTCAGTAATAAAGAATGGTGAATTTTCACACTGACTGCAGGTGACTAGCGTCAAAGCCAGCTCACAAGGCGCAAATGTCCCAGACTCCATCAAAAAGTGCCCTATTGCTGAATTTCCAGTAGAAAACAATTAGGTCGGAACTGTGAGTGTGCTCACAATGTCGGACTCGGACTACCAGAAGCTGGTGCAGTTTAACAAGACCTTGCATCGCTGCTATGTGGATCCCTCTTGTGACCTTACGCAACTTATGTACCATAATGTGACTAACGTCAACGACCTGAATCTCCCTGGAGACGGTTCCCCCTTTCTCCGCACCACCATTTCCCTGGTGTACTGTGCAGTTTGTGCTGTGGGCCTGATGGGTAACACCCTGGTGCTGTTCCTCCTCCACTCCAGCAGGAGCACCAGCAAGAGCACCATCAACTTCTTTGTCTTCAACCTGGCCATCACTGACCTTCTCCTTTCTATGGTCTTGCCTTTCTGGGCAGCAGATGTAGCCCTAGACTACAGCTGGCCCTTCGGCTGGTGCATGTGCAAGGTGGTGTCGTTTTTGACCTTGCTGAATGTCTACGCCAGCGTCTTTTTCCTGACTGCCATGAGTGTAACGCGCTGCTGCACAGTGGCCACTGCTCTTAAGCCGGTCAAACCTATATGCCAGAGGATGTGCACAGTGAGGCTGATGACAAGCCTAATCTGGTTGGGAGCGCTGTTGTCAGCCATTCCTGGTGCCGTGTTTGCAGAAGTATCAGTGGTGGGGGTAGACCACGCCTGTCTCCTCCGCTTTCCTCGGGGTACTTTCTGGTTGGCCGTTCACCAGCTACAGAGAGTAATCGTGGGATTTCTGATTCCATACATAGTGATTGCCCTGTCCTACATCCTCCTTCTGCGTTTCCTCTGCAAACAGCCTCTCACTGGTGCTAACCACCTCCGCCAAGCCAAGGTATCTCGGTCAGTCGTTGTGGTGGTCTTGTCGTTCTGCACTTGCTGGTTTCCTAACAACGTCATCACTTCCTGGGGTGTCCTGATCAAGCTGGACCTTGTAGAGTTGAGCAAATCCTACTACTTGACCCATACTTACATCTTTCCCCTGGCCACCTGCTTGGCGCACATCAACAGTTGCCTGAACCCTATCATCTACTGCTTGATGAGAAGGGACTATCGCAAGGGACTTGACAACCTCCTTTGGAAGTCCAGTTTCACAACGTTTTCCAAGGCCTGTCTTTCGGCAGTAAGGTACAGCAATGTCAAGGTCCAGGAGGACAATTTTGCAGTCCCGTGCAACACGGTGGAGAGTCAGACTGCTACATCCTACTCCAAGAGGCTTACACAACCCTCCATGACACACTCCATCGTCCAAAGTCTGAAGAGCTCTTCCCCACTGAACAACTCATAAGCTTCTGTCTTAAAAAAAATAATCTAGCAACCTTACTCACCTTAATGTACCAAATGTTTGTAAAGAAACAGCATCTGACAACAGCAAAACAAGTTTATTGTACTGATAGTTTGACGCTTTAAAATATATACAGTTCATATATACATTATTTCATCCAATGTCTAAACCAGTAGTAAATCAACAATACAAATTTTTTTAAAACTTCAATATTGTATTTTTTGTGGTCTGGGTGGAGTAATTTTTAAGACCTTAATGGCATCAGATATAACAGAGAATTAGCTCTTAAACCGACAATTGCAGGAGTAGGTTTTCCCCACAATAACAAATTCATGTGCATCACGCAGAGTGAAGCACCCGAGCTTAAAGCTGGCTCTCTGAGTAATCCCCACGCCTCCCATCCCTCAATATTCAATTTTCTAATGAGAAGCAAAATGTTAAATCAAGTAGGAAGTGCTCAGACTTTTAATTCATCTTTTTTTGACTCAACCAATGATTTATAACATATATAACAGTAACCACGGGCCAAAAACGCAATAATCATTGTCAGATTCCCAAATTAAAGTTTTGATAGACTGCTGGATATTATTGCATGAAAGGGAAATTTTGTAGTTGCGGTATTTATCTGTTAGTGCAGTACATTATAATCAGAATGCAGAATGTCTGTCAGCAGTATTACTGAGGCCGCAGCAGGCATAAGCTGGCCTATCTGGACCTCGCTGAGTATTTAATGTCGACGAGTCTTCAGGAGTGCAGGAGCTGGACAAAGTTTTCCTTTTTCTGTAAATGTGTACAAGGAAGAAGAATCATGTTTGATGTGCCCAGTTACATAGTGTTGATGTTAATTTTTTAATGTGGTGTTAATCTTTACCATGTCTGGGAAAAAAAACATGTAACATTGTTAATAATTGTATAACACTAATATGCATATACTGTTTAGCATTTTTTGTAAATATCTGTAAATATACATGCTATATATTGTGCTATGTGTTTCGTTTTTATGCAAATAAACATTAGCCTGTGAGAAGTGCGTGGCGATCACACATTGGCTGGCACAACAGTACTATCCCATAGTCCTCTGAACTCATGAGAAAGACCTGGCAGAGAAGAGTCTAGTCAGTGCTGGTACCCTCAATAATAAGAGAGTTTACATTGTGGCTAGTCATGTGGTTTTATACCCATACCAGCTGCACTTATAAAATATTTGGCTGAATAATTGAGAAAATGGCATTTGTGTAAGACTGCTCTGTGTGCTGTAAGCATTGACCTTATGACACAGAACATGAATTAAGCTGTTGTTAATAATTGATATTAAAATAAAATTAGCTTGACTGAAATATAACTGGAACTTCATCCACACAGGTCCTAAGCTCCCTGAAGCCACTGAATCTTTGAAATATATATATATATATATCTACGCTTTAAACTTTGGTGGCCTGAAGGAAAAGATGAAAAATTTCACAAATTATTATTTTTTTTTTTTAAATGGCTCTTTAGGTTAACTATGTAAATGTATACATACACGCACAGATCTCCACGCAGTTGTGCTCAGACACACGCATACACATTAATGCACACATATAAGGTAAACATTCTTTCCTGACCAATAATTCTTCTGTCGTCATATTAAAATTTTGGCCCACAAAGCAAGAAAAACCAGAAACCTTATTGTTGTATGAAATTGAAATCATCGTATGCCCATACGTGGCACAGTGGTTCATGAAAATGACGCAACCCCGTTAAACAAGTCATAAGGTCACCAAATTATCCAGGCAGCAGGACGGACATTTTTGAGTGAGGGGCAGCCAATGCCTTTTGTTTTTCCTCTCCCTCCTGTTAACTACTCACATGAGTCTTGAATCTACCATAACAGCTGCACCTTCTGGCTGTACTCACAGAGACATCCACAGAAGCATCAAGACTGCTCGGCCATTCCTTATAGTGACATTTGTATTAGTTGCATAAGGCTACGAATGCGTTATAGAAACTTAATAAGCGTGAGCCAATTTAGCATGCGTGGCGTTAGCTTAATTGCAGTTTTGTTTAACCAACTGTGGAAACAGGAGGCAGGGCAGTGTAATTGTAGCTTCTCTCTCGTTTACTCAGGGCTCCTCGGCCCAGGGATTGTCAGTGACATATGGAAATGATAAAACAGGACAACAATCACAAGATTGATGATTCTCTCATAGTCAGCATAAAGCAAAGGTTCTGTCCTCTTAACCTTCCAATTTCCTGCCCACTGTGGAGTGGCACAGTGACGGCAAATATGTTTTGAAAGTAAAATTAGTCCACCTCTAAGCACACATGCGGTAATTGTAGCCTTTCTGCCCTATATTTTTCTTCCAACATTACAAAAACAGTAGGTGCCATCTGCCAAGGGACAGCTGACTTTTTTTTTCAATTACCCTGATAAAATGTGACAGATATAGACCACCCCAGCCCAGATGTGCTGCAGATCTTTGTGCTATACATTCGTCACACCAGAATTCAGGGATTGCAGTGCCTCTGTTACCTGCTATATGGCTCCTTTTATAAACCGGTACTCAAAGCATAAAAGATAATCAGCTAGCTGAGCTGGCTCCCAGCCACAACAGAGCATAATACATGCCATCTTTTCTTTGCACCATGCCCCTTAAGATTAATTTGCCTGAGTTTTGTATAAGTACCATGTGTACATGTAACATATTTCCACATACAACATTGTAATAGGCTGTTTTATTTTTATAGCATAAAGGAGCCTTGGTAACTTTGACAGATGCAGCACAAAATGCTACATATTTACTTAGCTGCTTGTTTTCGGAAGGCCATATGGCAACTCGTTTCCACGCATCTCTGAAAAACAGCTCCTCCATTCGAATTCCCGAGACCCATGCTAGCAGATGTGTGCTTGCCGTACTCATGAGAATATAGCTGCTATTTGTTTGCCGTGAGAACTGGATGGGGCCAGATCACGTCTGGCTTTAGCCGACTTGTTTGACATGAGGCCTGAGATGAACCTTCATATCCGTCTTCTCTGTAATATGCACAATGTTTGGGATATAAGCAGGTGCCGCTTGCAAGCATCATAATAATCATATGAATCGGTCAATATCAATTTGGCATTAGTTCGAAGTATCCGTCAGCATTCCGCAGCGTTATTTGTCCCTTTCATTTAATTACACAATGCCGGCAAAGGCTGCCTATTCATTTTTTGGTGAACTTTTGCAGTGGTTTTATTTAAAGGTCCAGATACTCTGTGCATAATCAGCGTCCTTTAGGCAAGATGAACAGCGCAGTGACTGAGTATTTACTGGGCTGTCTGTGCCTGGCGCCAAGTTCAATGTGGTGTGCAGTTTGGTGTTCTTCTGCTGCGAATGGCAACTCGGAAAGAACGAGTGTTCGCTCAGGGCAAAGGGCAGATGTTTTTGACCTGTTCTGCTAGCTTCACAATGGAATGGTGGCAGGGGGGGGCTGGCCACTAGTAAGATGCCTGATCCGACCGCAGAAGCTGCCATGTCAGGAGGTTTCGGGATCAGCTGCTGTGTTTTTGAGCGGGAAGCAATGAAGTGGTGACAGATCCGAAGCAGAAGGTGCCCAGAAGCATGGATGATGCATCCTGTTCCCTTCAGTGACCTATCTGCTGCACCCCCCCCCACCCACTCCCTTGGCGCCAGTCTGATCCGATAACCCGTGGTTTCCAAATTCCCATCAGTTCCATCAACAAGCATGCAAGCCTGCAAACAAGTATGGTTTCATTGATTCAATTAGGCCCGCTGCTAATTAAATAGACCCGATTTCCCCCTGATCTTTTTTTCCACTGGCTATTAGCAGCAGGCTGACAGGCTTCAGATGGGGAGGAAAGTGCTTACCGCGGCTCCCACTTTCATTCCCTGTTTCATAGCAACAATAACATTTCATTTACAGACGATGGAGAGTCTGCAGCTCAACACCGCTCCGGAGTCTGAAAACCGCATGCCCATTAATCACCAGGATCACCTGTACTGTCTTGTACTCATTCGACCCATGAGCTGCTGTCCTTGGGACCTGGACAGGGCCAGATGGGAGCCCCGGCTGGACTCTGTGGCCTGTGAGAAGCTTTAGCTTTAGAAGAAGTCAGGCTGAAATTGTTACAAATAGATGCATATTTAAGCTGCGCTTAATGCGCCCTCACATTTTGCGGACTCCGCTGGGATGGTTCGCTTTGGAGGTTGACAGGGAAATGCACATAACACCGGTCTGTCTATGCTAGGTGAGAGTAAAGCTTTGGGTACAAGCGCAGGGCCTGCCACTAATCCAGTGCCCCTGGGGTATTTTTCAAGGGGTTAAGGGCCTTGCTTGAGAGCCCAACAGGGATGTGACAATTCTGCCCAACACAGAAGCTGAACCAATTTAGCCCCCAAGAAGTAGTTGCATGCTGTCACGTGTCAGAAAAGCCATTCAAATAGACATAAGTGGTTATATGTCAAACCTCAATCACTGCTCCGCTTCTATTGCATGGATCATTGCCCTGGTCCTTGGAATTATTATGTATTGTTGGAGTAATGCACCATAATGGAAAACACTTAATGCAGGCTCATATTTGGATCTGGAATATTAATTAATTAGCCCTGATTGAGTTGTTGATTGCATTCTGTCTGTATATATCACACAGCATCCAGCCCAGAGGCCTCGTGGGGAGAACCCACAATGCCAGCTTTGGCAGTCCGGTGCTGGAGCAGAATTTCACTCCGCAGACATTTGAGGACTTGAGCCGGATTCATTATCTCCATGATTGAATGTGACACCGGCCAGGATAAGTGGTTAGAAGGACGGATGATTTATGGATTTTTTTTGGATTTGGCATGTGGGGTGGCAGGGTGGATTTGTGGCTTGCAGTGTCATGGCACACCTCCAGGGTTGGGGATATGAATCCTGCCCCCACTCTAATGGTGTGGGTTTTCTCCCACAGACATAACATTAGGTTAACTGGTGTCTCTAAATCGCCCACTGTGTGTATGTGCCCAGTAATGGGCTGGAGTCCCATACAGGGTGTGTCACTGCCCTACATCACCTGGATCAGACTCCAAGCCCCAGACCAGCATCGATGGCGAGAGATGGGTGTCTAGCATTTAAGTTGCTGTAAAAAATGGTCAGAACCTTTTCACTACTGTGGAGCTGGTAATGAATATGCTCTGGAGAGGTTCATATTTTATTACTTTATAATCATTGTGTATTTATTTGCAATAATTTTTAAACTGAAAATTAGTTGGTGTTGTGCTGCTTTTTGTGTGATTTGTTTCAAGGGGGCATATAAGATTCAACGGCAGTGTTTGAAGAATTTTTGGATTACATATAATTTACATGTGAAAGTAAATTTAAGATTTTTTGTAGGAGTTATTTTGATTTGACAAACAATTATATTGTTTCCTCCATATTGACTTATAATTAATAGGTTATTATAATTCATTATCATGTTAAGAATAATGCCAAAATATTCGTAACTTTTATAACTACTGTTCTAATATGATTGAATCTTTAATAAGAAAAAAAGCCTTTTTGCAGTGACGCGTCCAATAGAAACTGATGTATAACAAATAAATGTCTACATCTAGTGGTCTAAATTAAAAATACATTTGTTTTGTTTGTGTATTTTTTTACATTTCAATTCTCACTTTTACCTGAGCTATTCTATATCTATATTCGATATCTGTGGAAAATGAGTGCAAATTTGGATGGAAAAAAATGTTGTGATGTTGCATAAGCACATGGAAACAATGCATGGACCCATGTGCACCATAATCAAAGCTAAGGGCGGTCCAACAAAATATATATTTTTTTTGGCCGGGTAGTGTATGTTGGCTTCAACTGTCTTCGGCAAACCGTTTAATGAGATTGAGGCCACTTGTGAGATGGATGCGCACCATATGGCAGGAGTGGTATTATCAAAAGCGTGCCTGTGTTTGATTAGTAATTAGCAGGGAAGAAGTAAGCATGTTATATGATCAAATAATTGTGTGACTATGACGATATTAAAATCGGATGGCACGGTCTCGCTCTTCCGGGGCTGCTGCTTTGCTTGTTATCCCAGCCGGGGTGTCCACTATACCTGAACCAGATCAGCAGTTATTAAAAGTACATGACGTTATTAAGAACGGCAAAAAAACAGAAGTTTTGGGATTTATCTAATCAAAATATTATTTGATCATTTAATTGTGTTTTCCAGTTATAGATACTTGACCATCTCTCTAAACCGTGTTTTCTAGTAACAGTAGTAGTTTCCAGTATTCAGCAGGTTAAGTTAAGCAATATTTAGCTTCAGTTGCTTAAAATAAACTGGTCAGTAGGGGGCAGCGCTGCCTAAACAATCACACATAACTTTAAAATATATTATTTCCAGGCTCCTTTCATGTTTATTTAGATATTTTTTGTTTAATTACATAATTATTATTTTGTTGTACAGTTGCTTTGCTGTTTATACATTTTTGTTTCGAGCAAAATTTCAGTGATTAATACAACCGTACATTATATTGGAGAAAATATTTTGAGCGAGGTTTTACGTGTTATATGGCTTCCTTATCCACTGTGCTGCTATACAGTTTCTGCACGGAAAGTAATAGTAATAATGTTCCCCTTTGTAAAATATTACAGTTAACGTGTGTCATTTTTAATTAAAAAGCATTTACTTTTTCATTAAACAAACTTCCTGGAAAAGGAGGAACGTATTTGTTTTAAAGGGAATTTAAGTTATGTGCATTAAGTGGTGATTTAGGCAGTATGTGTGACTTTAAGGATTTCAGTTTTCTAAATATATATGGCATTATAGACCAATGATGGAGTTATATATCAGGCAGTTAAATAAAATGATGATATTTGGATTTTTGATTATTCTTAAGTTGTGCTTCCCGAGTGAGGCATCAGCCCAACAAAATGGCTCATATGACGGTGTTGAAAAGAGCTGGCCAGAAGAGGCCAGAGATCATTTAATAAGGTGATTAGGACTGAAGTGGTGTGGATGTGAGAGAACGTACTGGCCGCAACGTGGTAGCGGAGGTAGCGTGGTAGGTCCGGGGGCCGGGGACGAGGGTAGCGGGGAGAGGGGTCCTCATTAGAGCAGAAGGGGTGAAATCACATACCGCAGGAACAGCAGCCCTGAGAGCTCTCGTTCGGCATGCTGCTGAGGACAGTAATGAGACGGTGATTGCATTACTCAGACTCCATTACAGCTCCCCAGGGTGTGAACGGAGCCGTGTGCGTGTGTGTCCGCGGGCGTGCGCGCTGCTCTCCGGCCGCAGGCTAATTTATCTGTGCGCGTGCCCGAGCGTGCACGCTGCACTCCGGTCGCAGGCTATTGTATCTGTGCGCGTGCCCGAAAGCGTAAAGCCGGCGCGTTCCCGCCTGCTCACTAAGTAACCGGCCCGGTGGCCAGGAGGTTGCTGGTTCAAATCCCAGGAGGGCACACTGTTGCTGCACCCTAGAGAGCAGCATTTAACCCCGAGCATGTACAGTGTTTAAAATGTCAGTCATTGTACATGAAAAAGGCATCAGAAGCGGTAAATAATACGCGAGAGTGCTTCCGAATGCTCTCTTGTGTAGTGGATATGTGTAGTTAAATCATAAAATGAAATTCTGCGTGCTATGAATGTTATTCCTCTCTGGAGCAGCAATGTCAACTAAAACGAGACAGATATCGTTTTCTCATTTAAGATAATTTATTATTATTTTTTGGCATCACATATTTTTTTTTTTATTACAAATAGCATGGTGATTTATTCCTGGATTCCAAATTTGCTATCTTTTAAAAATTTCACCTGAAAGCCATTTTACTTGGGCAATTCAGTCAGCTTTATCATTTTCATGACTTTTTCTTACACAGCAAAAGTATAAAGTGTGGGACTGCTTACAGTTTTATTCCGGTCGTTTTTGTTTCGTTTTGCCTTCTTCATAAACCTTTGACCAAGCCTTCTTCCCTTATATTTACTTAATTAATTTCTTATTCACAGCTCGTAACTATGACTTGATTTATGGAGAAGGTCTGTGGCCTATTAACATAAATAACTGATAACCATGCACTTTGAATAAGAGGGCATTGGGAAGAGTACTTCTAAAAATCACGCTTGTAAAAAATTTAAAATACAGAAAGAAGACCGTTAAACCACGAGCTTCCGAACCCTGTGTTCTCACAAAATTTAAATTTAAATCATTTTTTAAATGTAACATTTAATTTACACGTGTATTTAGAAAAATGCTACGACGATACTGAAAGCATTAGAATTAGTACAGGTTGTGTACCTCTTATCACTGATGCCCGCGGGATCAAAGCAGCAATGGAGAGTGTCAAGGCTATTTCCCATCAGGCAGTGAATATCGGAAGAGGTGCTGCAGACGACCGACTCGATACACATGCAGTTGTATTGTTGACTCTATATACATTATGTATCATACATATACATTGGCTATACACATTCTCTTTTAGGACATACGACCAATCACAAACGCTTATACATAAACACTCATAAGGGCGCAAGTTCCACGTTTTAAAACATAATCTAAAAGTGTGTCACACTGCCTTTTTAAGAGGAAATCGCCCAGAAATATTTCGCCTTTTAAAATAAATAAATAATAAGAAAAACATTCAAGGTAGCTTTTCAGATAGAAAAATTTGGTTCCTTTTTCACAGCACAGGACCAGAGTGGTCCAGAAAAAACAAGATTATCTTGGACAGTTTGCGGTTGAGTGATAAATACTCATGAACAGTAGAGAGTTCTATTTAAGACAAAAAGCCCAACTTGGGTCCATGACCCCTTTTCACTAGTTTAAGCCACGATGTAACAGTATGCATAGATTCCAGAATGTGTAAAATGTACAGTTTATATCATCCTGTAAAAGGATATTTTTTCCTAAGCAAATAAGCTCACTGGTCTAGATGGCGGAGTGAATCTCCCCCATCGTGAGTCAAACTTGAGGACTCTGCAATCCCATTATAAGCCCATTTCATTAGCTTTTAGTTCCTGGTCTCAAGCTCTTATTAAAGATTCCAAGCAGTGCCAGGTCACCTAGCAACAGCATTACCAACCAATCACTTGAAGCCAACGCATTCCACTGCCGCCTTCATATCGCAAATGTAATAATGCCCAATACACATGTTAGGAAATAAGTAGTTGGTG
Organism: Petrocephalus schoutedeni; assembly: GCA_026780765.1. NCBI lineage: Eukaryota > Metazoa > Chordata > Actinopteri > Osteoglossiformes > Mormyridae > Petrocephalus > Petrocephalus schoutedeni. The sequence goes on from JAODKL010000047.1 coordinate 10,842,644, forward strand.
AACAAGATCACATCTCTCAGAATATACTCTCTGTTATGTTTTAACAAAGGCAGTGCAATTAAACCCTGCTACCCATATGGCATGAACGTGATAATGTATCCATCCAAATATGTGCTACTTATGACAAATGGCAGAAAATGCAGCAATAAATGATTAATTTTAAGATTCATGTTAGTAAACATGAATGCTTTGATTCTAACTTTTCTACATTTCAGTTAGTGACTTCGTGCCATAATGAACACTCACGCACACATAAACCTAATTAACTGTAGGTATAGTGACCGTCCAGTGTTTATGACATCCTTTCCCAATTCCTGCTCCATTTCCACCCCTTGTAACTCCGTATACAACCCTGATATGGTACTACTACTTCATAATAAACCAAAGAGCAAACTTTAATCCTCTCAGTCTTTGGGCACTCTGCTCATACTCCCTCCATGTGATCAGGGTCATGACCTCGTCGGCTATGTCAGGAAGTGCTGTTAAATAATAGACTAACATGTTCATTTTATAATCCCAGCCAACCCTTTACTCCAACAATTCAACAGTCCATGGTTCAGTTAAGACGAGTTGTGTTGGGGGGGGGGGCTGCCTGGAGGCCATGGACCCATGTGCCCACTCTCCCGATGACCCCCCTACTGCAGAATATCCAGGTAGATAGGGGGGCTTTTGACGAGAGCCAGAAGGCGACCGTGGAGGGTCTTGATGTCCAGCCTTTGTTGGGGTTCCCGCTGCCAGCAGCCCTGCATGAGCAGGTGCACCTCCTTGGGACAGGTGCGAGGTCTCTCCAGCTCCCGGCCCTGAGTGATGCACTCGATGGCCTGCAGAAAGGTTGCGAGGACGTGGGAAGAGCCGCGTGAGACGTGAAACTTCCCCGGAGAAGGGCTGCTGCGTATTTCAAATGCCTCGGCACTTTAGTTCCTGAATGGAACGTGCGACCTATTCCTGGTGCCTGGCACATGAAGGTAGGCTCTCACCACTGGTGCATCCATCTCAGCAGCTAGTCAGTAATTCAACTTGTGACAGAAATTACTTTTCGGCTTAGTTTAAAACCCTAAACACTAAGCATCATTTTGATTAAAAGTACAGGTGCACTTTCTGTTCTTTACAATGGCTAACTCTACAACAGCACTTCTGACTATAGGCAGTATCTGCTATGAGGTAAGCTAGCTTCTGGAGAGCGAATTCTACACCTATCCAAGCCATCTCTGGAATAGTGTTGACATCAGTGCCTTCCAGGATGGAAAGTCTTCAACAAATGAAACAAATTAAATGACAAGTCTATCAGCAGCAGACAGCCTCACCTTGTAACATTTATTCAATCATGATGAGGAAGATATAAAAAGCGACTTGTACCTATCTTCGCCTATGACTCCGCCCCCTAACTGAAACAATCTGTCTGTGGCCTTATAAATTAGCCCTAGGCATCAATCAGGGGTCAGAAGTGGTTGAATTAACAAGGTTAAGCCGAATCCCCGCATGGGCGAAGATGGCAGTAAACGAGATTAGAAGGGTGGGTGTGAAAGACGATCCACCTCAAGGCTTCTGTGTGTTGGCCTAGCTTCATTCTCATGTGCCTGGTGTAGGGTCCAGAAAGGCTGCCAGATGCTGCCTCTTAGCTAGCAAGAGGGACATATCCCATTCCATTTCAGGGTTTGCTTTATCTTTGTGTGTTCCAAGAGTCAATAAAGATAAAAATTAATTCTGCCCAAAAGCAACTTTAATGGCAATTTAAGTTACACAAATGTAGCTTTTTCATGGTAAATATGCATTTTTTAAAATTACGTAAGTTCTTTGAATTGTTCCATGTTGTTTTTTTTTCTTTCTTTCTTTTCAAATGGCATGAAAAATTATTAGTGTGGGCTGTTTTTGATGCACTTTCGGGGCAGGTGGGCTGGTGCTTCCCCCCTGTCTCCACCCACCTCACTGTTGGAGAGCTGGTACCACGGCTGCTTTCCGTAGGTGAAGATCTCCCAAAGGACCACGCCGAAACTCCAGACGTCGCTCTCGGTGGTGAACTTCCTGTACATGATGCTCTCTGGAGGCATCCAGCGGATGGGCAGCATGGTGCGACCACCGACCTGGGGGGGGGGGGGAGCGGTGGAGTCAAACCCATGCAGGAGACGCATGTCAGGTGACCCTCCTAAACACCAGCATCTGGTTTCCTACTAACGTGCTGTCTGCCCTTCTGCCCTAACCCACACGCATGCAGCTCACGAATGCTCATCCACACACGTATGCAGGACGTCCCGTATGCAGCCAGCGTGTTTTTATGCTGAAGCTCTCCTATCATACATGGAAACAGCCTGGGTTGCCTCACCCTGTAGTAGTCGGTGCTGTAGATGTCACGGGACATGCCGAAATCGCCGATCTTCACCACTAGACCCTCCCCCACCAGGCAGTTGCGGGTGGCCAGGTCGCGGTGGACGAAGTGCAGCGAGGCCAGGTAGACCATCCCCGAAGCGATCTGAGCCGCAATCCACAGCATCTGCGGGAGGCTGAGCTCGCCCTGCGGGGGCAACTTTCCCTCCTCCAGGATGTGGGCGTCGGGACCGTGGGCTCTGTCAGGTCCAGAACGGAACGTGCCACACGAGCAAACATGGCCATTAAGGTTAGTAACTGGTACCGGCCGTGGACACCAGGACACACCGTTTACTGAGTACTGTGAATTTGGGAGCCATCCAGTACAAATGAGTCAGCCAGTCCCCTTAATAAGACTCCTACAGGCACGCAGTACTAAAACATATTATACCAATAGATAAATATAGCATGCGCCATGCAAAGCATTTATTTTATCAATTACTATTGAGCAGAATAAAATATACAGCTGGACCATTATGCTATATCATAGTTACATGATTTATTATGACATTGTAGTTAGATTCTTTATTTTCTGGCCCTGGCCTGTCTCAGAAGAAAGTTGCCGTATTAGATATGAATCCTATTAGGTGTGAATCCACCACATGTATTTCCTGGGCCCCGGGACAAAACTGCTTCAATTGGCCTTTGGTGATGCCCTCTCCTGGGCCCCACTTGTTCCCCAAATCGATGTGACCATTGTAGCAAAATCAAACACCACAACATTTTCAGCCTGTATGTAACCTCTGCTGGAATCACCAACATATTATATGTGTCATGTGATGCAGCACAATAGGACTAATTATACATTATTAATAGGAGCGGTATGTCTTCATGCCATCATGGGGTCATACCTGCTGGACGACACAGAGGCTGGACCCCTGAAAAATTCTACGATTCCCCTTATCCTTATCATAGGTACCATTATTCATGCTCACACACTCATTGGCTCCCTCTAGTGTCTGGGCCCCTGAAACGCGGCCCTGCATACCTGAGGAAGCGGTTGAGGTCACCGTGCCTCATGTACTCGAAGACCATGGCCAGGGGCTCGCCGTCGGCGCACACACCGTAGAAGCGCACGATGTGCTCGTGCTGCAGCACTGTCAGTAGCTCCGCCTCCCGCTGGAAGTCCTGCCGAGTCGATTCGTTAGCGTCCTTCAGGGTCTGTGGGTGCAGGGACAGATGGGTTCAGACAGGTCCAGAAAGTAAAAATCCAGTACTCAGTACTCAACCAGTTGAGTACTCTGTAACTGTGACTCTGGATGAAACTAAACCTTGGTCTGGATTTGGACTTTCTGAACCTGTACTTTCCACCTCTGCCAGAGGGGGCAGGTCAGATGATCCCTAATCTTATTATGTACCAGCCTGATGCACTCCCCCCCCCATCTCTTAGACCCCGTACCTTGATGGCCACCAGCATCTTATCAGTGTCGGGGCTCAGGTTGGCACACTCAGCCAGGTAGACCTTCCCAAATGCTCCCTCACCCAGCTCCCACTTCAGCACTATGTCCTGCCGCTTTATGTGCTGGACGCCTACGGGGGGAACCAACCAGACAATGGCTAATCGCCCACCGAGAAGATCACTGACACAATTCATTCCTGCATTTAGCATCTCAGCTCTGTGCTCTTGCCTTTTTTCAATTAATTCACATTCCTAACATTTACAGCAGTGTTTCCCAACCTGGTCCATGGTGACCCACAGATGGTCCACGTTTTTGCTCCCTCCCAGCTCCCAGTAGAATGTGGACTGTCTGCGGGTCCCCAAGGACCTGATTGTGAAAGACTGACCTACAGCATAAAGTGGCTCTCAGATATATCTTTAGAAGACATGGACTGGAGGAGTACTGTATGCTCACACATGTCCTTGTCCTTGAAGATGCTACAGAAGTACTGAGGGTTCTCCACAAAATCCAGGGTCTCCTCGTCGGAGGAGGGGGTGCTCTTCCTGCCTGCCATGAAGTGAAGGGACACAGCAAGGTCATCCTTGGAGCCCAGGACAGATTCACCTGTTTGCAGAGAGGAATAAAAGCACATTTTGGGTGTTTTACCGTTGAAAACCTTCCAGTTGCACTTATTACTGCACTCTGTCTGGAAATGTACCGGCCTGAACTGCGGCAGGAGCCGGGTGATTAAACTGTAATTAGATCTTTAGTAATAAATTATTCATTTTCATATTGATTTGCACTATGCACTGTATTCCCTTCATACTCAAAAAATCTGAATGTGTCTGGCAAATGAATACATTCGTAAATAATACATGACTGCCTCAAGAAATAATAATGATAATAGTAATAATGATGATCATTATAGTCCTATTGCTGCCAATGGCTGAAATACGCTGTTCTGATTAAAAAGCTCAATTCTGAAATAAGCTGCTCTCTAATGAGTATGAGAGTCACACAGCAAACAAAATTATGAGCCTGACAGGAGCCAGAAAGCAGCCATTCATGCAAGACCCCCAGAGCCTCAGAGGAGATGGGGGTAGGTTTTTTTTTTTTTGGGGGGGGGGGGGGGGGGGGGTTTCGGGCCATCCGGCCCCCCC
>JAODKL010000047.1:10878552-10902004 GCA_026780765.1 Petrocephalus schoutedeni
GGGGGGGGGGGGGGGGGGGGGGGGGGGGGGGGGGGGTGTTTGTCAGTAAAACCAAACGCTATGCCTGACAAGTGCATCAGTCAATCAGCAGCCCTGCACGGAGACGAGCGGCACGCCGGCAGCACGGAGGCCAGCCGAAGCCTTGGGCTCGCCCTCTTCAGGCAAGCAGGGGGCCAGCCTCTCTCTCTGGGCTGCCAGGCACCGAGCCACCAGTCGCCTGACACCTCTGGCCATAAACTCTACCCCCGTTTTTTCTGACCCTTCCCTCCTGTACACTTTTATTGTCAAGAGCAATTCTGTTCTGATTTTCCTCCATTTAAACGTTTAAATTTTTTGCGGCGGTGGTAGAAGAAAGACCCCAGCAAGAAACACCGACTGGTAAGTACTGGTCATTCTGCTAAACTGAGTGCATTACTGGAGACGTGCCAGGGTGGAAAATTCATGTACGTTGTTGCATGGGTTAAAATTGAAGATGTTCTTTCATTTTTTAGCATTCAGTCCTGATTGTGAAATAGACTTTTTTGCATGAATTTTTAGAGGAAGTAGCAAATACTTGGCATAAATTGTGCTTTACAGGAAAAATTTATATAGAGACATGTTTATTGAACCCTCCATAACTTAGACTGTCTTTCTCACACACCAGTAACTGGAGCCCTTGCGCAGATGTGCCACTTTCAGGCATCTCCGCTTTGACTTTCCCTTTAAACGTGTTTCACGTGAAAGATGTCCGGCTTACCTTCAGCCTAACGTGTGTAAACATACTGTACATGCTGCCCCCGCAGCTGTCACTCGAGGAGCCAAGAGCACCTTCGTGCCGAAAGCACCTAAAAGCCAGGTTTCAGCAGAACTTAGCCCAGAGAATGCCTGAGCGGCACATGACACGTTCCCCAGAAATATGCTCCCACCTCAGTGCTGGGGTGCAGTATGCTACCCTGCACATGACCATTACAAGGGAACCGGGTCCGGTACTCATTAATTAGCCAGTTCCATACTAGCCTGCTTATAGAATCTGTTCACTACCACCAGCAGAAATGAGAAGATGCATCCAGTTGTTTTACACTCTATTTTCTGCTGACAGGTGTGGCATCCAAATAAAATATTATTTGTGATTGAACACATCTAAACTGCATAAGTTATGATTTATTTTAATAAAATGCAAATAATATAAATTAATGCATAATATAAAATAACTGAAATTCACACATTTATATAATACTTAAAATTTTACATACTCAAATCTTCTTTTCAGCATTGACAGACTGCAGTTAATATTATGAAAATAATTTTATGTAATTATGAAAAATGGATATATTCTGCTACTCATCGACGGACCCAGTGCTCAAGAGGGCTATTCTTCGATTAATGGTCCCAAGCGACTTGCAACACTCGCAAAAGGGACAAATGGCATTTATCAACAATTATGTTATTTTGAGCAATTATGTTTAATTACGCAATTTGTTTAATTGCTGCAGAAAGCCTGGGAAAATATATAGCATCAGATTTATTATTTCACTTTACTAATTTTAGACTTGCGCAGTAGCTATGTAGATACATTTATATATAAATGAATTATGTACATAAATCATAAAATGTAATACCTTAAATGTAAACTTTTCTGTGATAAAAAATTGAGGATGATCTAATAATTCAATAAGCAAAGCAAATATACAATCCAGCAATGCATAATTCACACAATAATACTAAGCTCAGGCCCCATGCACAACACAGCTAGCATTGTCAGTATCCAAATCTGCTGGTTATCTTAATGAAATATTCACCCCACTTTAATAACGTTTGACCTACCCTTACAAAAGCCTTATAAACTTGCAATATATACCATCCGTGACGTGTAAGTTCCAGAAAAGGCCAGAAAAAAATTTTCTAAATGTCCTCCCATGTTTCAAAGTGGGCGTGGCTTATTCACAGGCCCATGCTCGCCCCATCCTTCACCGCCTCTTTCTTTCCTGTGTTGTGTTGTCTTTGGTTGGGGGCAGGGGGCACTTCACTCTTCCCAGGCTCGCCCAGCTGCCTGACTCATCCCACTGACTCTGCTCTCCCACCTGCATCGCACTGGCCTTCCCCCCGTATCTCCATGTGCAGACGAAGGGCAGCTGGATGCCTCACGTGTGACGCGGCCGCTCGGAGCCCCCGCTGTCCCGCCAGGAAGGGGCTTCCCCCAGTCCCTCCTGCTGCCACCAATCATTTGGGCAAGTTCACGAGGAAAGGACCTCAAATCGTTAAACCCATTTAAACCATGCAGTATGTCATTGTGTGATATGGGCAACAGTATAATCAAATTAATATAATTTGAAACTATTTTTTAAATAATGCAAAATGTTTATATATTACACGCCCAACCTTGGTGCAGTAATAGTCGTTTTCAAATAGCTTCGATTTTTTCGTTGCTTGAATATTCTTAATAAAATCCATTATGAGGAAACCCAAATTAAATTAATTTCATGCTTTCATCTGTTCATTCAGTAGGAGTCAGTAAGTCAGTAAAAAAAAGCATTTTCAGCCATTTCCACTAATTTTAATCCTTTTATTTCCTCTAGAGAGCGAAAGGCTAATTTGTCGTTCGTGGCGCGTGGCAGAACGGGATCCGCACGCGTTTTTAAAGCATCTCTCTTTGACATTGAATTGAATGCCTTAATTAAATACCATCAGCTAATTAAACCCACAGCTAACAGTAATTTTGCTTTAGAACGGAGGCAAGAAAAAAGGAACAAGACCACCTCTCCCCTAAAATGACAAGGTGCTCTGCGCTGCTCTCGCCGTTTCATTTTGGACGCTGGGGCGCCATCGTTGCCCATGTGGCTTTCAGCTTGACACCAAACAGTACCTGAATTGACTGCAGCACAGGCTCAGTGGGATGGGCATTCAATCAGACCCGCTCTTACACTCATACTGGGCCCGAGCATCGCGGGCTCCGCTCCAGATTACAGACTAAGTGCCTCAACAAAGCATGGACTCAATTGGCCCAAATGAAAATTGCTCAGAGCCTGTAGCCGTGGATAATGAAGTGGTTTTGGAGTCTCGTCTCTGACTTTGGCTCCACATTGTAGCAATTATATGTTCTGGTATGCTGATCGATGCTTATGGCCTGCAGCTAAATGTTTCACAGCTTGCAAGCTTCACTAAACATATAACAAGCAATACATCATCTAATAAGATCAAAGGGATTCATGTTTTAGAGGTGCTCACATTGAACTGCCTGCATTGGCTCTGCGCTCTTTAGTTACATTAAACCTCAAATGATAGATAAATGGACATTTTTAAAAAAAATCAAACTACTGTTAGATTAAAAATCATGAACCAAATTCAGATATCCATGAAATTTAACGTGGGATGGATCTCTATCTTTGTAATACATCTCTTGAGAATATTAATGGCCAATATCTCCCAGGCAATCATACACATGTAGCTTTTATGAGCAGTAAGAAACAATGACAAACTAAACATCCATGAGTCTAAAAAATTGTGAAAAAGTTAATAAAAAATAATGGTTTTTGAGAAAAGTGATATTCATTTTACTGAATAATAACATTAACTTTCTAGGGAGTAAACAAATGTAATTGAATGCAGAATTCATGCATGTAGCTGAAAACACAGAAAAGGTGAAGAAGCTAGTAAGCAGGTACGCTAATTAAAACAGACGAGAGCTCCTCACATTTGCACAGCTGGATTTATTACAGGATTTCTCACAGGCTACAAAGTAGCATGGTAACTTGCTCGCCCTGCTCCTCTGAATCTATCTCTTGGCAAAAGGTGGAGGAACAAGGCCACCTGGACGTGATTGAAATACCTTAAACCCCAAGTAGCCTTCAGGCTGAAGGTTTATAAGCTGTCGTACTATAACCGGAGCTTAGCGGCGAGCTCTGCGGCCTTATTATCGGGAGTGTTTTTTTTCTTAAAAAAAGGAGGCCATCTTGAGTACAGCCTGTTACTTGGCAACGAAGAGGCCAAGGCTTCTGCAGCTGGAGCCTTTCCATAAATGGTCTGAATATGCAATGTTCCAGGGTCCTGCTGTTCTTATTACAATGATTATTTTTCCCCCCTGATTACAACTCTGGATTTTGCTTTTATAGTGAGGCTGCTTCTGTATCGGCGTAAAAATAAGTATTTAATGTAGCCATAGTGTCTTTAGTTGGATTTGGTCTAAAGATTGTGTTCGAATAAACATTATTGCTTATCTTGCAAACTTTGTTAACAGTGTTGTAAACAGCGAAATACCCCTTTTTTTTGGAAGGGGTCCCAGAAGACTGAAGCCCAATTCTCAGCAGGAGGGCATCCTTTTCTTGGTTTGGTCCATGGCCATGTGGAAGACTAGTGATTTTGTTGTCCTGACCACCAGAAATGACAACAAGTCATGGTCTCCCGCACCACCGTGTGACAAATGCAATCAGTCGGAAACAACAGTACAGAGCCACACGCTCACCTAAGGCAATTTTATTATCGGACACATGAAGAAGCAGAACTGACCGCAAGGATCAGCGGCACCTGGGCATCAGCTTCTGAATCTTTGTCACCCTCTGTTGGACGCGTTGGGAATGACGAAGCTGAATATATCGTTGGAAGTGTGGCCCATAAAGAAAGTGTTTAATGTTATCTGTTTCTGTAGTAAGTCTATATTTGTTCAGCAAAAAAATGCAGATTAACATTAGAACATACACAAATTAAAAGTGACAATAAAAACTACCTAGAATTTCTTCTGTTCTCCAAAAAGTTACTGCTGCCTTGTCGGGTGGCTAGATGAACGTCGCTTCAATTCCCAAACCTCTCCTCAGGGGCACCTCGGCCATTCCATGCGTTTGTTAAATTTCACCATCGGCTCACTTAAATCATTTGTTTAATTAGTTAACAAAAGTCGGTGAGGTCTCATTAGCCATAGGAGGCGTGTTAGTGGCCAAGTCAAAAAACACACGGGTGTGTTGGATAGTTGCTGCAAATACTGAGGTGATATTAGGAGAGGTTTCGAATTGGCTAAGCTGGCGCACTGTAATGGATAAGATATTATAATTCTACACCAACATGAAGATCAGTTGAACATCATTTTCTTTGACAAGCCAAGACTTATATTACTGTATTTTAAACATATTTTAAAAATTATATAATTGATATTATTTTCTGCTCTCTACTTTATAGAAATACCTTTTTTTCGATAAGGAAATTAAATATACTGCTATCGGTTTCGTTATAACTATAGAAATTGTATGGGCAGATGGACGGAAAGCTATATTATATTAAAATAATGATATAAGAGCATTTATTATATTCTATGTGTCAACATGCAAAAACTCTTCTTTCATTCTTTTTTATTTACACATTCTGCTTACACTTATTACTCTGCATAATGAAGAAATTACATTCAGCCAGGGAGATTATTGGACTGGCCAGTTATTAAGCAAAGGCTGAGTAATGAAAAATGTGACCTATTTTTAGTCATACGTTACATTATTCGTTATTCATTCTTTCATTCGCTTAGCATTGTTTCTCTTATTTGCGGTGCATGTTTACAAGCTGAACGTGAACAATTAGCCTCGTTGGCAAAATGGACATTTTCATTCAGTGGGCCACACTGTTGGGTTCATAACCTGCCCCAACACGGTATGTGTGGATTTTCCATGTTTCTCACTGTGTTGGATGATTTCTCTTGTTATTCCTGGGGTCAGCCCCATGCTCCCTGCTACCTGCACCGGGCAAGCCGCTGGAAGACAGATGGGTGTTTTAACAGGGGCCTGAGATTCAAATTACAATAACTAGACCCACATTTGGCATCTGGTTTCAAAAATATGCAAAACTATACAAACATGAAGCCTGTGCAGAGCTGTGGAACAGAGCATGCAGCAGCCTCCTGTGAGCAATCAGAGCAGTCTGGACAGCAGTGGAAACGGAATCAAGTGCAAACTTTCATTGGTCCATTAACCTCTGACAGACGCCATGATTATAATGCATAAGCCCATGCTGATGGGTTAGCCCCTGCAATTCTTCTAAAAGTAGGCAAAAAAAGAATAAAAAGGCTCCCCACCTCCACCTTCTTGCCAAATCCCATAGCTAAGAACAAATTGGCATCAAATCATGTAATCTTATTTTCAAAGTCACCTGACATACCTCATGATTCTGTACTCTTAGCTCAGCAATAGTGACAGATTTGCACATAATAGTTTGGGTTAAAAGCATTTCCCCAGGCTACAAACAGGCCATCACTGCAAGTCCTCGTAAAAATCTTTGGGTCATGTCCAGACCCATAAGAACAATTTACATCACCTCCAGCACCAGGATGACAACGCGTCTGTGATGGAGAACATTCATCAGGCACCCCTGCCAAATGTGGCTCCATATCCAAAGCTGCCCCCCCTCCCCTTGTGCCCAACCACACTGAGCCATGCTGGGAGACCACATAGACCTGCGAGGTGCTTATGAGTAGCCTGCTAGATGCCTTCGGTTGCCCGCTGCAGGGCTGGGGGACTAACAGGGGGACTTCAAGCTCTGTCCGCAGCTCTCAGGGACCCAAAGCTACAACTGGAGTCCTACACCTTTCCTCATTAATATCGCAATTTTCATCACATTCATATTGGAAATTCCATCCCAGCTAAAATGCCGATGAGTGTGGGTAATTTTTCTCAATTCTGAATTATTTCTAAAAGAGTTACCGGCTTTAGGCACATAAGAGCACATAATGTTTCATTATGTTTCATTAAAACACACATTGTGTTTTAAGGATATTTCCACAAAACCAACACGAGGCAGTGACGTTATTAAATTAATTCATGCTTTGTATTTACAGTACATTTTTTGTCAGCTTTGAGTGGCTTGTCAAGTGTGTCAGAGCTTTTGTTTTCCGGTCTGCGAGTCACGATGCTTTAGCAAACCCAAGTATTTGGAAAACCAATAAAGTTAAGTACTGAAACATTTAATGATGAAACACACTATGACAAGGCAAATAGCTATCAAGCATTTTATTTGATATGACAACAGGATACGGCAAGGAAGTACTGGAAGGCTTTTGGCAAGCCTAAGCCTGGTGGTGTGGGCCTTTCTTCATACCAGCTTGCCCAAAGCCAGGACAGGCAACATCTACTTGGAGCCCAAGGCTTTGGCTTGCTGCAGGACCTGCTGCCAGATGTCCTCCAGCTGCGTCTGCATGGTGTCAGCCAGGGGTTTAAGCTGACCCTCGATGTTGGTGGCTAAGGGTTTCAGCTGCTCCTGGACCCTGTCGGCGAATGGCTGCAGCTGGGCCTTCCCATCCTCAAAGTAGGTCCTGGAAGGAAGAAGGAGACACAGAGCGTTACCCTACCAGATCAGCACGCCCATAGCTCTGTATTTAGAAATATTGCACATAACCGTTGTAATTGTTGATGTGATCAAAAAGTTCAGTAAGTTTAATAAGAGATGAAAGGGACAAACTATGAGCTGGAAATCCTTTCGGCCCCGAGGGGAAAAAGAACCTGCCAACTATAAACTATCAACATACTATGCAACTATGCAGGCAAATTTTAAGTCCCTCTCCCAGCATTAGCAGCATTAGCATTAGCAGGCTAGCGACTTACTGGGCCTGGCCCGCCAGCTCATGGGCCTTGATCTTCTCCACTAGATCATCAGCGGTTTTACTCAGCATGTCAGAGAGGTTCTGGAAGTACTTGGCAATGCTCTCGACCTCAGGGGCCTCCCTTTTGACCAAAGAGAGAGACTCACCTGTGGAACCCAGAGAAAAGCACAAACTGTTTAGAAGAACCAAGCTCGGGTAGCCCAGAATCAAAAGGAAAGAGATATATATCAATTTATCTTCAACTTGTCCTGATATCTTGCTCTGTGGTGAAAAGACAGTTTTTGCAATTTTTTTAAAACAACTGCTAACGTTTTTAAAAATGTGGACAAAATACTTTTTGTAAATTTATCTTCCTGATCAGTTACAAATGTACAGATAAATAAGATCATAACTGTGTGTCAGGATCCTGTGAGCTGCCAGTGTTTGTTTACACTAGATATTGGGTTTGGTTGTCTGCTGCCTCTGTTTGTTGTTTTAATTGTTTTGCTATTGCAGAGGAATGAGTACCTTGAGCCAGAGCAAACACAACCAGGACAGCGATCAGAGAAAACTTCATGGTTGCTGATCGGACAGGGCACCTGTTAAAAGAGCAGCATTGTGGAATTAGTCCAGTTTCATTGGTTATTGAAGGTCTGATTTATTTTTTATTTTTTGCAAAGTAGTCTTGAGCTGCTGTTATTTCAGGAGTCCAAAGCATCTTTCAAATGTGTATTTCAAATGATTTTTCAAAAGAACTTTCATCCAAGTATGGAAATGAAGTTTTACATTTATTTTTAATTTACATAGATGTGTAACAGTAGTTATTATAAAGTGATAATTATGAGATTATTTACCCTACTACCATCAAATTATGAAGAAATCAGACTTATGTTAGTTTTTAGAAACTTTCATCTACGCAAGTAAATAACTATATAAGAAAAGACTCTTACCTTCACTGCTGGACGTCTAGGACTTGATGGTACCTCTCCTTAGCTGCTAAGGCTTCTTATGGTTCCTTAGTGAAAAGTGGCCCCATCTGACCTCAATACCATTGGCTGTTGCTGACAATTAGGTGACATGTCATTGGTCAGTATGGACCGTCAATCAACATGTGCTGGCATGTTGGCTGACCCTTGATGCTTGGCTTGCCACCAAGATGGTCTTTTCAAAGTCCAAGAGCCTTTTGTGGGGGAGTGCTGACTCTACAAACAGGCACACTGTGTAGCTCTTTATCTGTCAATCTGATTTCCAATGCAGGGGGCATTCATTTCAAAGACATGTAAAATATGTAACTGAAAAGATGACAACATCCAGCATTAAGAGTAAAGATGACTCTACATGACTGGTTTGTAAAGTAAGGTTAGGGCACTGTGTTTGCAAGCATTCTACTGTAATTTCTTGAAAATTTTCCTTCTTGGTCAGTGGGTAGGTATAGTAGGAATGTTTAATATGAAAATAAATTATTTATCCCGATATACAAGGCCCCTAACCTACCAATTATTTGATTACTTTGTCTAGGCAGTACAAGTCATGAAATTTTTTAATTTGGTGTGACTCTTGGTGTCCAGTGTGGTGGCCCAACATCACAGAAACAGCCACCTTCCTGGGATTTTCATACACACCCTGTTAATGAGAACAGAGAATGGCCAGTCCTGTTCAAACAACAGGAAGGTCACAAGTGCAAAAAACAACAGCTCAGTACAACAGTTGTGTAAGAATGGTGTCCCTGAATACACAGCTAGGTCTTAGAGAAATAGGTCCTACCCAGTACTAGCTGCTGTACTGTATATGTTCCTAATAAAGTGGCTGCTGAGTTTATATCTAGCCATTTAGACTCAAGTTTTCCTCATATGTACTAATAAATTTGTAAAATGCAAGAGGTAACCTAATCCACTAATAACAGCTTCACACTTCATGAGATTTCATGAAAGATCACATTCCAAAAAATTGGTAGTGGGGGTCAAATTCAACCAGTGAGTAATTCTACAGGGGAAAGCAATAGCACGGCATGCACAGAATTTTCCAGAGATATCCTCGTCACACCAAATGAGCTGCAGATAAGACACCGCGTCATATTAGCCAGCCAGTTGTGGAGGCATCGCATCACACTGCTTTTTGGCCTTAGCGTTTTGAGGCGTCCATGCAGGTGAAGCACCCAAGTTTTCTACTGTGGGATTGTGGTGTGAAGGTCAAGCCATCCAACCCAGAGGTCCATGGCTGCTCACCTCACCCTGTCCTCCCTGACTTCATCATCAGCTCGTGACGATAAATAAAGGGGAAGAATGAGACTATCAGAGGCTTGGGCCTCAGCCCCAAGTTCCGGTTCTGTTATGGCTGAGAACACACACTGATAGACTGTATGCTTCATCAGAGGTATTTTGCCAGCACTGATTCACATGACCATTGTCTTCAATGAAATTCTCATACAGTGCATTATTTAAGTTTATTTATTTGCATTTCAGACAGTTCCAAACTGAACACATAGACCCAATTCCTATCAACAAAAATCATAAGATAACATCTGAAGGTGTATTGATGGAATAATACTTAACTCCTACAAACAGCTTATCGCTCACATTTTTGTTTGCTTCTCAGTAGTCACAAATATAATTCATAAATACACAGACAGCTATACTTCTTCCTATAAATAAACACAAGCATATCACCAAACCATATTTTCACATGCACCGTTGCTTCAACATGTTTCAATACATTTCTGAATACACCAGTATACAAATAAAATACTCCAATGATTACTGTGTTGTTCCCTTTTATTATAGCGATTCTGTAAATCTTCCTGTTCATGGTCCCAAAGTTAATTTTCCCTGTACCTATTTCTATGGGTGGATTTACAGGCAAAATTCAAGTTGAGTATGTTCACCGGAGGCACAAAAACATCCTGCCATCCACAAAATGAGCCGGTGATAGTCCACATTCTTTAAGCAACATGTTATGCTTACTCACTGCTGATTGCCGATTATGGCTATATATATATATATATATCATTATCGCATGTGCTATTAGAACATGGGTATCTACCTTTGTGATATTTTTCATGGGATTGCATTAACTTTTTATTTGCAAAATGTTCGCTTGAATGCTTATGATGGATCCATTCTGGCCAGGCAAATCATCGACTAAGGCTTTTGCTCTGAGCGAGTTCTCCTTCTCCTGCTTAATCAGAGATGCCCGTCTTTCCATTGTGTCTCAGAAGATTGCGAGAAATCAGCAGGGAGCCCTGATAGCAGAAACATGTCAGCTAAACAACCGAGAGGGTCAATGTTCACGACTATCTTCCCAACTGATTCTTTATGGCATTGAAACCGTGAGACACAATCACTCGGGGCAAGGAGCACACCTCGTTGGCAAGGCTCTTATGATCTTATGGGCAGGTCTCTTTTGCCGTATCGTTTCTCAACAGTATACAAAATATAACCGAGCTAGGAACTCTGCTAAGCTCTGCTAAAATGAAACACCAGCCAAAATTTTTCACAGCATTAATATGCGACAGCAGTGCAACAATGCAACAGGGCTATAAAACAGTGTACCAGTGGATTAGCACCTAGTCGGCTTAGGATTAGCAGTTAATGCAATATAAATTATGTGATTATTCTGCATTGTGCTATTATTATACCTATCAAAGCCATGGCCACAATGATAATGAATTTTTTTAAATAAGTGAACAGGCATAACAACAGAATTAAGGTTGCGCTAAAAGGCATTTTGTTCTAAGTGATGGAGAGTTGGGCCTTGCTTTGTGAATGTTATTTTTGCTTATAACTTTCCCTAAATCTCAGTCTAGGGGATTAATTCTTTGTCAGACATTTTTCATTCTTCGAGACTACATAACTGTCAACTGAAGCGCACTGAAGCAGGCCACAAGGTAACAACATGACTGAGATTTACCACAGTTATCATCCACCAGAAAAAGGTGGAAGAAATAAAAAGGGAGAATATCTGAGCTGGTGAGCTCTGCAGCCCGGCGAACGGCTGGTGTTATCATGACTCATAAAAGAATCGTCTTCAAAACTCTGTTTTGTTTAGGACAGCATTTCCCAATCCGGTCCTCCCAGCTCTAGTCTGTCTGGCAGGGAACTGGGAGGGAGCAAAAATGTGGACCATCTGCAAGTCCACAATCTTCGGGTTGGGAAACACTGGTTTAGGATATGGAATCATGACTACAGGGCACTGCCAACTAGTACTTCCCCTGATGACCTCACCGTGTCACAGTAACTGATAGTGAGCCAAGGAGACAAAATTTTCCAGGAATCATCACCAGGTGAGCTGGTGGTTATGTGTTGCCTGTTTCTTCTTGATTCATGACGACTTTATTTACATGTTTACTTTTCAGTCAACTGTGCCCCCCCCCGCCCCCCGCCGCCATGATAACAGGGTGATAGCGCACTACTATACCTGCAGAAATGAGGGATAAGAGAGAAACACTCAGTGCATTCCATTCTCCATGGCTGTTTCTGTATTTATGGGCAATTGGCAGCTAATGGTGTTATGATCATTACAGGGCAGTGTGTCACTCTGCGGGTCAGGACTCTGTGCCCATGATCGGATGGTTGCCAGTTCAAGTCCCGTCACTGGGAGAGAGATTTTAGCATTAGGCAAGCAGCCACATAGTTAAAAAATGGCTATGAACCCCCCTCTGAAATATTTTTTTATTGCTGGTCAAACATGTATCCAGGAATTTAAATTTAAAATGTTCTAACCCCCCCCCGAATATATTGAAGGTTGCAGGACCCCATATACTTTAATTTCTTGTTACGGACCTGGCAAGGCCTTTAACCCCGATTGTTTGGGGCCGCTTTCTCTGTAGCACACCACTTTGGATTAGCATTTCTGCTAAGTGAGTAAATATAAAGTGTTCAGCAGCAATTGTTTATGCATTCCTCATGTATTCTGAACCTTGTGCCTCGCTATGGTGTAGTGAACTGTTTTGTTTTTCTATGGATATTGAAAGTGAAGCTAGCTTACAATCAAATCGCATCATGTGTCTTGCTGACATACTTTAAATTGGATGGAGCTAATTGCTACAGAGAAGATGTTCAGCTATGCGTGAGGATAAAGCTGTAAAGTGTGCTACAATCACTGGATTTTAAAGGTCACACAGTTAATTCAAACATCTTCATATACTGCATGGCTACGTGAACGTATAGTTCCCAGTGGAGCTGTCCATTAAGAAGCTTGGCTTGCCGCCTAGTGTCCATTCAGTGCCACTGCAATGAGATTTCTCGGATTTGACAGGAAGAGCGCTTTATGGAAAACAAATTGACTAAACTTCCCTGTAAGACTTACTTTGGACCGGAACCACATGACATGGATTCTAGGAAGGAACAGTGGCTATTTGGGTGTGGACTCGGGTTTAACAGCAATTTGAAAATTCGCACAGTGGAAAACTGCACTGATATCAAGTGTTGGAAAGGATTACAACAGGTTGTGGGCTAAGGCATCGGGGTTCCGGCCCTGAGAAAAGACGATTCCACTTTGGTAATAAAGCACCGGTGAGACTGACCATCCATCTTCTATAACTGCTTATCCAGCAAAGAGTCACACACTACAGGCAATTAATATACATTAGTTTATCTAACTGCATGTTTTTCGACTGTATAAAATCATGTATTTAAAAATGCAGTTAACATTTATCATTGCAAACCTAAAAAAAGCGATCTGAGCAGGACATGTGCAAATCTGCTAAAAAATGCTATTCACTGCAAGCCAAAGAAGCGTCGAAACATGAATAAATAATGGAAAACTTTATTGTCATCCGGTAGCTCACTTTACAGCGTCTTCGCTGCAGTTGTGTCAGTTCGTGTCTGCGTAGCATATGCGAGAATCAGCAGTCAAAGTAAAACTGGGGCCCCCCGATAAGACCCAATTCGCCTAATTTCTCATAAATGCGCTCTCTGCACTGACTGTAAGGCACGATGAGAAGAAACTAAAGAGCAATTATATTTAGTTTGGAATACATGCAAGATATAAAATCCTGAATAAAAGTCCATGCCGATCTTTAGCTAATGATGTCAATTACCTCCTTTCAAATCCACACATATCTGCTGCAATTGTTCATAGTTTATTTATATTAATGTGGCCCCATCACCCTGAAATCCTTTGTTTAATAGCAGATATCTACCAGCCTTCTTCATACACTTCAGCTATCCTCTGATTTATATACGCAGACCAATTTATTGATGCTACTTAAGGCCAGCTGCTGGAGAGGTATTTATGTCTGAGAGGTGCGCGTCAGTAGAGTGTCCCCTTAATCAAACACATTATGCCCGGCCGCCACAGCACTCCGGGGTCACACCATGGGCGTTTCTAGAGCATATTTAGGGGGGGCTTCAGCCACCTGATTTTTTGTTCCGGGCCCCTGAAAAAATAAAATAATTTTTCTAAACATTCTATACATATATAAAACATTTCTATACATTTCGTACCCCCGGCTCAGTACACTTTAGGGTGGAGATCCCCCCCTCCTCTCGGCAAATGTAGTCTTTGGGGGCCCGGGGGTGAAATCAATGTGAGCCAGCGCCCCCCCCCCCCCCCCCCCCAAGGGTCAAATCCTAGAATCGCCCCTGGGTCACATATAATTTCCATGAAGAACCAAATTCCTATTCATGTCCCGCCCACAAGCATGAACCCTGGGATTAGTGCTGCAGTATTCTCCTGCTTTAGATAGCGGTTTTGATTAATATTCCGAACGGAGGATTAGCAAGCACCGACTTGCCAGCGCCTAAACAACGCAGATTCTACTGGAGGATAACGGGGATAAAATGCTCTGGTGCTGCTTAATTGCAGCAGCATCGAGTGCACCAAACATGCATGCGGCTGTACATGCAAATATGATGTTTCTCGCCATTTATTGTAGAATGCAAGATTGACCATGCAAAGCAGTATCATTAGAAATATAACTCAAATAACTAGATATTTTATAATAAAAATATTGAGATTTACATTTTTGGATACTCTAATTCTAGATCTTTAAACTTTTTTTTCAGAAACGTAGGTTACTTCTGCATGCATGTTACAGGTCTCCAAATTTCAACTTTTACTTGCATAACAAACTTGCCACATATACCACGGTTCCAAAACGCTTGTCCAAAAACAGTGTAGGTAGCTGAGGTGCAGATTTTTTTATTTAACCTTGCGAGAAACAATCCCTGTAAATTTCAACAATGAAAACTGATACTCATGTGAAAAGGTAATTTACATGAAAAAAGTAAGGAGAATGGAAAGCTAAAACAGTGAAAATATTAAAAATACACAAAATAGAATTCAACCGACAAGGTAGCATCTCTTTATCCTTTTAAAAGTGTACTATGAATTAATAGTGTCGCAGAACTCATTCTTTATAAGCTGATTTCTTGGATCCTGTCTCTCTCCCGTGAGAGACTGGAAGAGATCCCGGCTTCCGAAGAGGGCGTGGCCCCGCCCCCCCCAGGCTGAGATTGACAGCCGGACGATCCAATCGCGGCGCAGTCTAGCGGGATCGACATCATTCTTAAAACGCCGTCAGGACAATCCCGTTATTTTTAATTGCCCGCATCCCGTAACTCCTCATTGTTGTATCGCCCGCTTTACTCTCCATAGGTGGAAACTTCCCCGTCCGATCGCTGCCCCCGTAGCTGTAGCGTCTTTCCTTTTCCTCCCCTTTCTCCCCCTCCGTGTTTCATTTAAACAATGGAATCTATTCGCCCGCAGCGACTTCAGCCAGGGATCGGATTTGGGGCTGGCTCGACCGGGACGCTGCGCTCCTCGCTCCGGCCTGGGGTCACCGTCCCCACCGCTCCCCCGCAGCCGCCCTCGGTGTGCCTGTCGGCTTGCTCCGGGCCGCCGCCGCCTCCGCCGCCGCTGCAGCTGCACAGCCTCGGGGTCGGTGTGATGGGGAGCGGCGTCGGGCTGGGAGCGGCGGGCATGGCGGGGCTCGGGCTCTGCAATCCGGGGAACCCGACCGTGCTGCGGGAGGCGGTGGAGGCGGTGGTGCGGAGCTTCGCCAAGCACACCCAAGGATACGGCAGAGGTAAGACGGAAAATATGTTTCGCCTCATTTTGATTTATAGTTTTACTCATGCTTCCAGTTCACCTCAGTCGCAGCGTTACCGAAAAGTGAAATGAACTTATTTCAACATGTCTAGCTTACTCTTCCTGCACTTCTGTCTATTATTATTATTAATCACCGTTAAAGAGATAAATGCATTATTTGCTGCAGAACAGCAATGTACTATGTACTATAGATATACACATTATAACGTAATATTTGTTCCTTATGTACTAGTATATCATGTTAGATTGTAATATATTTAGTATATTTGTAATATATGTTCATATTTGCAGATTCATAGCACATATATCGTATGTGGCGTGTAGTATGTAATGTTTTTGTCCCGCATGCTTCTGTGGCTTTTGGTGAGTGAGTGACTGCATGAATAAATAAATAATTATGAATGTCCAATCAAGTACCAACATTTCCCCTAGAAGTGGGGAGAAGCTCCTTCTCCTTGCCATCTCTGATGGGGCACCATCACTGGACCCAGGAAGGCGCCTGCGTACCATTTTTGGTTGGCCTGTGTATCTGTTGAAACAAACAAACGCCCGTCTGCATGCAGATGGTTTACAAACATCTTTGCAACATGACCCGTATTGCGTGGTTTAGTGATCACGTATTGCGGTGCTCGCATGCTCATTATAACCGGAGGAGCTGCTCCGAGGGAATAGTAGGGATATGGGAGACTGATAACAAGGCTTCAGCAGATGTTAGGTAATTGACAAAATAACACTGCTTTACCAAAAGCCAGGCTTCAGGCCCCCGTGATGTGTGTGGAATCTGTAACTATCTAGTTCCATCTCACAATATGAATCAAGGTCAATCGGTTTGTAAACAATCTCATTTCAGAGGTTACACAGTCCAGTCCATGAGCTTCATAGTTTTCGTGCAGTTTGAGCGCAGCTCAAGAAAACAGCTTGGGAATCATTCAACCCTTAGAAATGAAGGGACAATACTCAGGGTACTTTAAATATAATTTAAGATGAATAGTTTTGATGGTGAAAGAAGGAATTTCCTTGGGTTATTCAAATACCTCTCCATCCCCATCTCACTCCCTGCCAGCAGAATTGTGTAATCTTTTGACTCCTAATGAGTTTTGCTGCTTCTTTGTGGTTGACCCAGTACTGCTGGGAATGTAATATGACCTGCATGAAAGAATGCCTAAGCGCTTTCTACTTGGGGCAGGCCAGTGGTAACTCCCTGGGGAGAGAACCTTCACACCTGTAACTAAGCCTACCTCAGTTTGGCTCCATCTTTAGTGGAGGATGCAGTGTCCTGGTTATGAATGTTGGTGACACATAGGGGTTAAATACAAACACAGACACACATGTATTTTGTTTATGGTTACTTCTGTAATGTCTCACTTAGAATTTTGGATTTCCTATAACACACTGCCCATCAGTACTGTACAGCTGCATCGGTGTTCCAGATGGAAGAGGGCCTCTTATTGGCCCACCACTGCCGTTTATAACAACAATGCCCATTTGTCTTTCAGTCATTCACAAACCACCCCGAGCCCAGTTTTCTGCCATTTTCAGTCAAATGGAAAGAAAAGAGGGTTTGGCACAAGGCCAGTCTTATGGCCCCACTGGGGTTCTGTTTTCAGATCATCACCATCTGATCGCGACCCTTTTTTTTTTAAATTTGAGACTGGTGCTTGGCTGACGATTACGGTCCATTGTCATGGCAACCGACTCTGTGCTTCTTTTTGGCCGGCCAGCGTGGTGCGGCTCCGGCGGACTCCGGCAACAGGGCCGCTGTCACGCCGGGCCGTCTGCCGCGGGAGCTGGCGGGCTCACGGCTGTCGCTCTGCATTCCCCAGTGAATGTGGTGGAGGCCCTGCAGGAGTTCTGGCAGATGAAGCAGTCGCGCGGGGCCGACCTAAGGAACGGCGCGCTGGTGGTCTATGAGATGGTGCCCTCCAACAACCCGCCCTACGTCTGCTACGTCAGCCTCCCCGGGGGCAGCTGTTTCGGCAGCTTCCAGGTTAGTAGCCCCCCCCCGCCCCAGATCTCTGGCTTACGGCAGGATCCAGCCTGCCCTAGTGCTCCTTGGCATCATGGAGTTCAGCTGAAAAGGATGCTGGCCTGTCAGATTCTGCTCCCTTCCAGAGACCTCTTTATATCGCAGCTGCTTTTCAGCTGGCCTGATATGCGATCGTTTCTAATAAAAGCAGGGTGTTGTGTTTAACTCCTGCGGTTTTTAGTGTGTATACAGTCATAATGCCAGTGCAAAGATATGTTTTTAATAAGCAAAATCTTGGTCTTTTTATTGGTCCCCTGATATTTGATAAAATCATTTAAACTTGTGTTGTGCAATCTTGTAACATAGGCTACAGCACTGATGTCACACATTTCTTTAGCTAACACATATAAATTGTTTACCAATAAGCACTTAAAATGTACTATAAACGCCTGCAGAGAAAAGTACACTTACTTTCATCTGTACTCTTGACTGTTACTGAGTCTTAGGTCAGGTATGTTGTGGTTATTCCACAGTTGATCTAAACCAAATTTTGCTGGTTTTTAATGCTCACATTTGCATACAAAGAATCTGAACTAAAAAAAATGCAGAAATTTAGTTGAATATTTCGTATTATGGTGAAGCTTGAGGGCTGTGCTGTAAGACGTTTTATATCACCGGGCAATCGAGATAACAATCAGGGGCTTGTCTTCCAAGGGAGCAACTTCCAAACATCTCTGATTTCACAGTGAACAGGCAGCGATTTTCTGAGAGGATGTGAACCGGGACCACAGACCACAGACGTGGTCCACGGCTGCAGGAGAGGCTGGGGCAGTGGGTGTCTGTGCGTGGGGGTGGAGGAGCTGGTGGGGGTGTGCGGTGTCATGGGAACACAGCTGCGGTGTGGAGGGGCTACAGGACGCGGGTTCTTCCTCCAAGGCGGTCCACTCGCAGCGGCATCTGGAGCGAGTCAGGGGCGGCTGTGGTCACGTCTGGAAGTTATTGTCAGAGTGGGGCTGTGTGCCGGCAGCACAGAGAGGGCCTTTTAGGGGGGATGGGGGGAACGGGCTGACGGGGAGACCCGAGTCAGCAGCCCTGAGGAGTGGCAGCTGGAGGTGGGGAGGGCCGGGGTATTTTTGTGATCAGTTTTACCTTTTAGTATGAGATGAAAGAAAATAAATAAATACATAAAATGTATGTTCTATATATGTACAGTTGGTTTCTTAGTCCACTGGATATCTTTGTTAGAAACGTTGTTTTTTTTTTTTTATTTTGTTTTGTTTCTATTGCAATGTTTATCAACATTTTTTTCCTTCAAACGTTAAAATGTAAACCAAACAAACATTCTCAACTAAACGTTTTGAAACAGAAAAATGAAGCAAGAAAAAAAAATTTAAAAAGAAGCGAAACAGCTATTTAGCACGAATGCCAATTTTATTGACTAAAAATAAAAGCTACTCACTAATCAAGGATTATTGTAAATTATAAAATCCAGATTAGATGACAAGCACGCTGTTAATCCCAGTTTAAAGCTCCATTGTGGACAGTGGTTCCTTACTGGGGTAAAACCTTAAGCTGTCTGACCGGCTGTGGTAGCAGCAGACATGTCATTTAGGATTATTAAGTTTGTCATGGGTTTGCCTCCTTGCCAAGGCTGTCTTTTTCATTTTTCATGAGTCTCACGTTCTCTTCTTCTGGACCAGCTGGGACCATTATCTGCAGTTTGCTGTTTCTTCAAGTTCAGATAAATCCCATATAAAAATTTAAATGAAATATAAAAATGAATCAATGAAAATATCCATGTATTAAAAATACGTACAAGCATACATGTGTGCATTAAGTGAATATGTATGACGCAAAAATAGATTCCGAACACGTAAATCTTGGAGGAGGAATCCTTCATGCACTAACGCTGATCCACACCCAGCACGCTCCCATTTTCACGAAATTTTTGGAAACTTTTGGAACATTGCCATTCACGGTCATTTGGTCACGTTTATTACTCTATTTATCTGGTACTTACTCGCTATTGCTGGGAACAGTCAAGGTTCGTAACATTAAAAACAAATGAAACAAAAAATGTGTATTATAGCTTGGAATGCTCTTAATTGATTTATTTCTGTGTTTGGCAGCAACATTCTGCTTTCCGCGCCCACAGCTGTTGTAAGGGCAGCTAACGACCCCAAGGTTACCCGTCTTGATCGTCTTTGCCGTAAGACCACATGTAATTTTGGGATCATGCCTAAAACTAAAACCATGCTAGCTATGTCCTTCCTCCGGCCAGTATCCCAAATCACCTTTCTTCATCCATGTTCGGTGAGGTCTGGAACCCAACTGCCAGTTCATCCGTTTTTCCTTCCATCTGGGCAACCTGACAGATCGCCGAAAGGCTGGAGATTCTGCTCCTTTCAGCTTGGTTTAATTTTCCTCTGCCCACCACAGCCTGTGTTACCATCATTCCATTTCCAAAGTGCAGAATGAACCTTACGGTTACATGCAAACCGCTGAGTAAGCCCCCACCGCGCACATGCACACACTCACACACACACGCATTAGTGACCCGAAACCACAGTCGCACACATAACAGAACAAAACGCTAACCCCCTGACAGTCTATTGGTCTTAATTTTCTGGATGCCTGTTTCTTGGCTCCTAACCACTGGTTCTGAGTCAACCCCGTTTGCATGGAAAGTATCCTGCACCTTTGATCCATGTGGAGAAGCAGCTGCCACATTCATGCCGGCTATGTCTTCAAGCCCCTGATTATTTTGCTCTCCAAACAGGCAACTTCCTTGCTGACTGCACACAGAGCTAAGCACGAGTTCTGAGCTTTCCAACTGTGCAAATGTGGTGCAAATTACCAACCCGGGAAGTAAATTCGTAGTCCAAAGGCCAGATTGATTAAAAATCAATATGTTCACCAATAAGCTATAGGAATTCTGTCTGCTGAACCCAGAACCACGACTCTTTGGCTCCTGCTCAGTTCTGATTTTTCCACCACGTCTCACACCTCAGCTGGGTAAAACCCAAGTCAGGTCCCGTCTACTGTATATATGACAATTACTCATTTTAAGTTGCGTGTAGTAATGTTAATGATAGACTCATAGTCTGTATATTTTGAAATAGAAATGGGTGGCAGTACCCTAACAGGAAGGATACCCTCAGAGGACTGTTCAGAGGACTTGCAAAACGAGATGCAGATTGAGCCTTTCTCTCCATTGACATTGAGAGCAATTGTAGCATCTGGAAATTCCTGTTTTCTTTATGTCATTGGCTAGCATGGAACCATTGAGGCAGGAAGCGCACATAAATTATTGATTACTTTATGCAAAGCCATTGCCAGAGATTGGCTGGTAAGCGTCCATCGAAAACTAATCTCTGTTTGCCATACATGAACAAAGCAAGTGGCTCAGAATAAGCGTGACAGCCTTCGTCTGATTCTCCGTGGATACCCTACACCTTGACACACATTGGACAATGAGCAGGGAACGGGCTTGTCCAATAGCAATCCAGATTCCAGTTCTCGGCCTTGGAACTGCTTTTAAACAGTTGAAGCCCCACTGTGTTTGGTGCGATGACGCATGCGGCAGATTTCAGGACACATCTTTTCCATCCTGCGGTCGTTCCTCCTTCTTAGAGCGGGAGTCTTGCTCCAAACCTGGATATGGGGAGAGAAATGTTTTAGAAGGCTGGGTGTTCCATTTTTTCGTGCAGTAAATTAGGTTTCTGTACAATACTCTGTGGTTGGAAAGTCATGTGGGCCTTCATCTGTTTGTGATTAAGGAGAAGAACTCAGTAGAGAACAGTCAAGCCCCAATTTCCCCCAAACATTCACCCCGGACCCATATTGACTTATAAGAGGATGTCTTGATATCATCAAGAATGTACCATTTGTAGGGTTAAAAGGCATCATGATCAAGATACTTTAACATTTTACATTCTTAAAGGGAGACCTAACTTGAGTTTGCAAAATGATCATTATAGAAAGACTCTGGTAGTGATGTCCAGCAAGCAAATAAGTTAACTGACAACCTTCTGCTGTTGGCAGTTCTGCCCCACAAAGGCTGAGGCGAGGCGCAGTGCAGCCAAGATCGCCCTCATGAACTCCGTCTTCAATGAACACCCCTCCCGCCGCATTACGGACGACTTCATCGAGAAGAGCGTGTGCGAGGCCCTCGCCTCCTTCAACGTGAGTGACGTCGCCTCCTAGTGGGTAGTGGAGGAGATGATACCCTCCGTGTTTTCGTGTTTTCATTGAAAAGGCCCATTGTACTGATGCAAAGATTCTTCAGGGAGTATTAAAATTTGACTTTCATTACATGTGAACAATGCATATTTTCAGTTACATTTGAAATGTGGTATGAGTTATTTATTGGATTAAACCAAGTGTCTCCTCAAGCAGTTTTCATTCTTATTGGGATAAAAACTTAGGTGTACCGTCATGATAATAATTATAGCAATGCCTATCTAATTGTATTTCTGCAAAACTTACTGCTGTGGCTTATTGCTGTAGACACAGCACATCATTGATTCATCATACCTCCTCGGTACTTCATATGCATTCATAATTTTTATCCTGTATATAGAAGTACTGTAGTGAAGAATGACAGTTTGTTTCTTATAGGGTAACAGGGAGGAGGCCGACAACCCAAACACAGGGATTGGTGCATTCCGCTTCATGCTGGAGTCCAACAAGGGCAAGTCCATGTTGGAGTTTCAGGTAAATCACTACTTATTTTTCGGGTCTTTTGAATACAGGTGGTCTCTCTTTCTCAAAATTTTTTTTTCAACAAATAAATAAATGCAGAATGGACTGGAATATCATTGTCAATGAATGAACAGTCAAAAGATATGATCAAATCAAACGCCTTAGATGTTTCAAGGAATGGAATACGCAGCCCTAAATCTTTC
The DNA here is from genome assembly GCA_026780765.1 of Petrocephalus schoutedeni. NCBI lineage: Eukaryota > Metazoa > Chordata > Actinopteri > Osteoglossiformes > Mormyridae > Petrocephalus > Petrocephalus schoutedeni. Next base: position 10,901,003 of record JAODKL010000047.1, read on the forward strand.
ACTCTCATCCAGACATTATATCTTTTTAGCCATAAAAACCAAACATAGGTGTCCAAGAGCTAAGATCATAGGTCTTTCTATGTGCTTTGGAAAGTTGGAGCAAAAAACTATGCAGAAAGTACACATGAATGTAGGGTGTGGAACTTGGGTCAAAAACTGTCAAACACAGCATTTGGAACTCGTTAAGTGTCTGTACTTTATTTTTGGCATTTATTCCATAATTATCTGTCATCTCAAAGTGAAAAACCAAAACAATCCAACCAATGCATCATTGGCAAGTATTGGTTATTTCTAATTGCCTGAAGCGCTCATGTATAATGCATTTTAGATACCTTCACAATGTATTTCAGCACATCCTTACTTTTTGTATCGACCATTATAATGCATTATGGATGCGCTGCAAAACATTATGAAGGCATCTATAATGTATTATAGATGAAAGCTTTATTGGCGCTTATATAGTATTATAATATTATATTATCAAAACGAAAGTCCCTTATGTCTGTCAATAGAAGATGCTTTATTAATACTTATACTGACCATTATAATGGGTTACAGATGCTTTGTAATGCATTATAAAGGTTTAAAGGTAATGCCTTATAGATGAGCGTTTGAAGGAAAGTGTTGCTGAGATTTTCTTTATCCAATCGTGCAGGCTGAAAGACTGTGGGGGCGGGATTAATCGCTGACTCTATGAATAATTTGATGGTGATAGGATGAGTGAATGTTTTTAGTTTAATGTTCTGGTGTCTCTCTTAGGAGCTGATGACAGTCTTTCAGTTGCTTCACTGGAACGGCAGCCTGAAGGCCATGAGGGAGAGGCAGTGTTCCCGGCAGGTGAGGCTTATTTTCAGAGGGAGGGACCCAGACATGCAGGAGTGTGTAGTCATACTAATAACCTTATACACAGTGCATTATATTTACAGTTTATTATTATTACACATTGATATGAGTAATCAAAGCACAGTTTTGAATATATCTTCACAATATAACAATTTTATT
>JAODKL010000047.1:10902104-10915919 GCA_026780765.1 Petrocephalus schoutedeni
CTTTATGGATCGCCGTGGGGAGATTCTCTTTTCACCTACGCCATTTTGCTCTCAATGAGGCACAGACATATATGTAGGTGAGAATAAGCTAGGCGGAGAAGGGCAGCCCCCCGTAGCGGCGTCCAGGGAGCTGGGGGTTAGGGGCCTCGCTCAGGGGCCCACAGACGTGACTATTCTGCTTGTGCTGGGATGGACCCGGCAGCCTTCTGATCACAGGCACAGAGGCTTAGCCCCCTGCTTACTTAATAAAACGTATGTTACTTTGGATAAAAGCATCTGTTAAAAAAGGCAGTTTTACTGCCTCTTACGTACACGCCAAGTCCCTCGGTGTTGACTGTGGCTTCGATACCATGCCCTTCCAATCCGTAAACACAGTGCTGCATGAGGTCATGTGACTCAGTCTGAAAAATAGGTGGAAATTCCCAGGGATGCAAATTTATGACCTCTTTCCCACCCTGCTTTCTGGGCATCTACCGACATACTTGGTCTTTATCGTCAGCAATGGCTTGCACGATCTCTGCCTCAGGGAATCCAGTTTTCTTTTGGAATAAGGACTAGTCAGTATTGGCATCACACAGATCTTGCTTGATTGCTATATTTACATTCAGGTCAGGCTAGGGGGGTGAATCAAATGAGAAAAACATTTACCACATGCATAATTTATTGCGTAAAAAAATCTGGGTCGATCCATTTATTTCAGAAGAGCTATGATGTACCACTGAATTTGAATAATAATAATTATTATTTATTTGGTGTGTGTGAGAAAAACTTATTTTCATATCCTTCATCATTGACCATAGTCATTATGTGAGCACACTGAGAATTTCCAGTAGCGCCCGATGGGATATCTTTGGAACAGAAAACTCACTTATGATGTCAGTCCCTTCCAAAGTATCCTTATTTTATATACTTATGTCACTTTGCACAAAATACCATTTCTCTTCCACAGCAGTGGAAGCTTTTTGCCTTTGGTCATGATGTAACAGTACAAGATGAAGCAGGCTTTGGAAAAGCTCACGTTTAGCAGCCGGTATCTTGTAACATCATGCCGAAGGGTTTTTTTCTTCGGAAGCACACCGCAGGGAATAATTTTACTCAACATCCAAGTGTTTATATTCTCATTCCTCCGACGGTCTCTTTCCTGTGCAGCGTTCAAAATGATGATCTATCCGTCTTCTAACGGCTTACCCTGAGCAGGCTCATGGGTGGGGGCCTGGAGCCTGTCCCAGGCAGCACTGAGCACATGGCTGTCGATTGAACGTTAGTGTTTCAAGTTTTTACATACCTATATTGCGCTGGATAGAAGAATCACCTAAATCTGTGGTCCTCAACTGGTCTGGTCTCAGGATCCAGATTTTACCTTGGTCTTTAAGCATTACGTCGCGAGATTTTTAAAAGTTTTTAAAAGTTGTGTGCGTGGGGTGGGGGTGGCAATGATAAAAGCTACCGGTGAAGGGAGGGGGGGGGTAATGCCCTGAGAATGGCCCCGAAACTCCCTTATGGGTTGTGACCCACTGGTTGAGAAACACTGACCTAACTGAGTAAAACCGTCCAAGATAAATCATGCCAATGTACACGTTCTGTATCAGTTTTCAGAATTCCCAAATATCCATGTGATTAATATACATCACACTAATTGTGGTAATGTGCCCAGTGACCTGTTGTTTACATTCATTCTTGTTTTATACTGTATAATGTATAATCAGATGTTGTATTTCAAGAAATAGAGAGTACTGGTTAACAATACCCCTGGGCTGATTAGACATTCCCTTTCATCTGCCAGTACGACTTTCATCTCTACAGAGACATCGGGGGTGGGGGGGTACTGATGTTAGCCAAAGGAATGCGTTCTAATGACTTGTAGCATGTTTTACATTTGATTTCTCGGTCTGCTCAGCGCTTCGTCCATTTTTGTTCATGGATGTTTGCGTTTGTTTTTGTCTCGCCCAGCTCATGATGTCTCCCATGCTGCGCCGGAGAATTAAATAATAAATTTTAGCAGATGTTTTTGTCCAAAGCCACGTACAAGTGAGGCAAATTGCACATTACGAACATACTGACAGTATGACACTCACACACAGTACTAATACGTTTACGTTATTATGGTTATAACAGTTGGTATAATTTGGCTTCGCCGTTGACGATTAGCTCTTTTGCAAACTTCACTACCACTGTTAGTCATATACATGTATATCACGTGACCGTGTGTGCATTAGTGGGCTATTCTGGAAGTTAAAATGATAATATGCCTCATATGCTATCTACGTGTCACTGGTAACAGCTTCATTTACATATGTACTGAATGATTTATGTAGCTGTCATATCACCATGAAGACATTATAGTCTTAGATGCTCTAGCTGACTGGTCGTGGATGTTCATTTTTTGACCCCCCCCGCAGGAGGTGCTGGCTCACTACTCACACCGGGCGCTGGATGATGACATGCGCACCCAGATGGCTGCTGATTGGGTGAACCGGGAGCAGGGCGTGGCCGGCACCATCGCGAGGGAGCTAGCCGCCACGGAGCGGGAGCTGGAGGAGGCGCGCCTGGCCGGCCGGGAGCTGCGCTTCCACAAGGAGAGGAAGGACATCCTGATGCTCGCTGTCGGACAGCTGGGCAATGCCAACTCCGCCACGCTGCCCGCCGGCCGCTAGACGCAGGCCTCGGGGACCGGGGAGCAGGGAGCAGGGCTGAGGGACCAGGGGAACATGCAGCCCAACCCCACCTTTCTTCATGATTGTACAAGACAGCGCTGTAGCCACAGATCCAAACGATACACTTCAGCAGTTAGAGCCCAGTTACTGGATAAAGCACTAGAACGTGCGTAAAATAAGCTTATTGAAAGTGCATCCGAACAAAATTCAGGTGGGTTGGATATCATCTCCAGAGACCCCTACAGTGGAGCATCATTTATCAATTTATCCATGAAATTTTGCCACACCAGCATACACTCTCCACTCTGGCTTCCATCATGTTGTTACATACTACTTATAAAACCCACTCAGAGAAGCAGCCATAGGTTACTGTCTGATTCTGTACTGACAGGCCTTTGGAGAACACACATATTTTGTACTAAAATATCAGCCCTATAGAGTTCAAACATATTTTAAAAATGTATTGAAAACAATTTGACCTTGAGCAGGAAATTGGAACTTTTGTACCAGTGTTTTTTAAACGTTTTCAGCTCTTTCATTACACTGCTTACTAATATGAAATATCTTTTTATATGACCGGTTCTGCCACCTTCTCTTAAAGCCGCATGATTTGTGAGGCACCTTCCAGTCTTCTTGTTGAATTTCCTTTCCGGCTGTTGTTTTAAAACTTTGTGGTGGCCAGAAAATGAACGGTAGCACTCACTCACTCGATTGGTCAAGGAGGTGATCAGAATTCTGATATGATCTGACACCTCAAAATGACCCAGACTGGGCAGTGTTCAGCAACAGAGGAATGTTGTCTCATTGTTTTCGATACTGGCAGCGTGTGACACGAAAGCCATATTGACCTTTTGTGCAATTCGCAGTGTAAATTTAGTCCAGGATAGAACATCCTGGACTCCTCTTTAAAAATATGATTTTATTGTATTGCAGTCATTATGCTATGCTAGGAATGTAGACACCAGATCACCTATTTTATATTTTAAGTGGTTCTTTACAGATGCAGCCATTAATGGTCATCCACATTGGTCTTTGTTTAGTGGACAGAATTTGAATTAGTTTTTTTTTTTTACTTTCCGTTTATGAAATATCTCCACATTTTACAAATGTGATTTTTGGTCCAAAAGAAGACAAAATGTTTTCACATGTTTTGTTGTATTTTGTTGCTAAAGTACAAAACATTTTGCTCCGGCAGCAAAGATTAGACCAAGTCGGTTTTACGAAGAGCAGGCAATACATTGAATATGTTCAACTTTTCTCTTACTTTTTGTAATGATTTATTAACTAGCTGCATGTCTAACTAAATGCTTTTTTAAGAAACAGTTATCCCTGCAAGAGTGTTTTTGTTTGATACATTTATTATATGTATTTTCTACAATATTTTCAAGTATATTTTTTTTTACTTAAACCAGGTTTATACTTAGATTTGAAGAACACAATAAAGCAGTAAACAAATAATCAAGTTTGTTGTTTACTTTTTATATGAATATGGCTACGTATTATGCTAGAAATATGTATTTCTGTATATGGGGAAAATGCTTATTTTTGTAATGAATCGCGGGTAACGGATTTCTGAGCACATACACAGTGTGTATGACACACATGACCTTCTCAATATGGCGGCGCTCTCGGTATGCGCGGTCTTTTTGGCGCTTCTTAAATGGACCTCCAATGTCCCATGATGCCCTGAGCAGTGAGCGTGCTTGCGTTTGCAACAGGACAGCCAACATGTCGGACGTACTGGATTTACATGAAGCGGGGGGCGAGGATTTCCCTATGGATGAGGATGGTGATGGTAAAATTTAATATTTAACGGAACTCGCGTTTGTAGTGTTCTCCATTCAGTCATATATTGGGTGTAAATGGTTTTTAAATAGCCTATTTGCCATCGTTATTCCCGGTGAAGGTTTGGGCCTGTGTAAGTGATTTAGCACAAGCCTAACGTTCGAGCCCAGCACGGATGGAGCTTCTTTGCTAGACTTTGTAGATTAGCACTATCGTTTGATATTTGTTTTATATTCGTTATATTTGCTATATTTGTTGTTTGACTGCTTCATAATTACTGTGTTTGAATTAATTCCTGTTCTTCAGTCGCTAGCCAATGGGGAGCAATCGGCAGTCGAGTTGATATTGGCCCAATAAGTAATACATTGTCTTGCTGCGCTTGTTTTTCAGAAAGCATCCATAAGCTGAAAGAAAAGGCTAAGAGGCGGAAGGGGCGAGGTTTTGTATCCGGTAAGTTTCGGATAATCATGCTCGGCAACAATTCTGTGCGACTATTAAACCGGGGACTTCAAAAGTGAAAATAGATCAGAGCCTGAGACCTCCTAATATGGGGTTCTAAAGGTTTAAATGACCCCTTTGGATGGATCGATAGATATATTTTTCTGCTTTAGGGATGGTACCGGTGACTGAACGCATAAAAGTGCGTATATAGATGGTCAGGGGTCCTTAACAGTACCGAAAGTCCCGACTGGCAGAGTAATAGTATCAGTTCATATGCTCTCATTAACTAGAACTGTTCCAGCAGTGCTGGATGCTGGCCAACCGTGCTTTTATCCCAAGTCGGTGCGCAGAGCAGCGTTTTCTTCAGAAGCATATTGTAGCTTTGCTGGTGTGCAACATGTTGAACCGTATTTTTCACAGACGAAGGAGCCAGATCAAGAGTCAGAGAAGATTATGACACAGTAGAGCAAGATGGAGATGAACCAGGTCCACAGAGATGTAAGCATATTTAAATATCAAATAAAACTTGCTTAGGGGTGACTACTACAAAGGTAATTTCTTAATGAACCTACCCTACTCCAATACCTTCCAGCTGTCCAGAGACATGCAGTTTGGTTAATTGGCATCTATGAGGTGCTCAGTGCATCTCTTTCCATGCTGTGCAATGGACTGGCATCCACAAGTGGAAAAAGATAATTAAGTGGCTGAAAGATAATTAAGATATTTGAACAACTCCGTGGAGAAAAGTGATGACCATACCCCAAAGGCCCCCTAAGGGTTAACAGTAATAGCCCTTATAGGAGATAAGGGCTATTACTCTTAAGAAGCCTTTTTGCTCAAGTAAAATAGGCTTTTTCTATGGCTTCTCAAGGGCATTTAAGGAACTTGAATGGGTACATTTTTCTTATGATGCTCCAGGTTTTAGCAAATTGAGACTGGTTTCCCTTTTTGGGCTGTACATTTGAGAGATCTGGTGACAGATTAAATAACCACAAGGTATAATGGCACACCGACATTTTAGTAGCTTGGGTTAAGCAGTTAATCAGTAACCATTACATCATGATCGAATACTACTTATGTACATTTGTGAAGTGTGGCTCCTAATGACTGTTAGCTGGTTGGAGTATATATTCCCCTCTCTTCTGAGTGTTGAAACGTTCGTGGGACTTCTTTGGGACTTCTTTATTCTTTGGGAAGTTGTGATTGTCTTTGTAAGAGTTCTTCTGTTGTGACGTGAATTGTAATTGGTGATTCTCGTTGCCGTTCCAGCTGTGGAAGGTTGGATCCTGTTTGTGACTGGCGTGCACGAGGAGGCTACGGAGGAGGACATCCACGATAAGTTCGCAGAATTTGGGGAAATCAAGAATTTGCATTTGAACTTAGACCGCCGGACAGGATACCTAAAGGTAACAACTGTGAATTCAATGAGATGTATTCAATACAGCAACTCGGTACAGTGGTTTTAGTAATAGTGAGCACTTCCCGGTTTCTGTTTGTATGGAGCAGTCTAAACATTTTGAAATATGATACTCTCCTCATAACTGTAGCACAGGTCTGGGAAGTATTCAGTGAAAAATCGGTTTCTGCATATTTGTACTGAAACAGAAGGTGGCAGTGTTGCATCAGTTTTGTGCTGTTGTTTACAATGGGAGAAAAGATACCAATCAACATAAGGAAAAGATATCTGCACAAAGATTTGACTAGGTGAGGATATGTAACAAGACAATTGTTAATTTGGAGAAACTAATGAAATTAATCAGGTAAATGCACAGTTACATTTTATTAATACCTAAGCAGAAACGGCAACTTCAAATGTGCAATTACAAGATCAAAAACAAGTAACACAGGGCCAAAGGTGATGGAAAGATCATTGTGTGTATATATGAGTGCATTAAGTACTGATGCTACAGGGTGTTAGAAAATGTATAAGAATTAAGCAATTTGAGTAACGTTGTCTGTGTGTCTTGTATTATAAGAACCTTCGTGGTGATTTTTTTTGCTACTTATATTCTTTAAATTGATTCCTCTGGAGTCATGAGTTAATTTTGCCTGCTGTACAGGGATATGCGCTGGTGGAGTATGAGACCTACAAAGAGGCCCTTGCTGCAATGGAGGGCCTGAATGGCCAGGACCTCATGGGTCAGCCAATCAGTGTGGACTGGTGCTTTGTGAGAGGCCCACCCAAAAGCAAGAGAAGGTGAGAATGTCTGAGAGCCCCCTCACCCACTCAGATTAGTTTACAGCTGTTGTCCTGGCTTTCTGTAAGGATTTAGACCTGTGAACTCTCAACTTTTTAAGTACTGGTTAGGCATTGAGGCAGTTCCTTTCTTTCCACGAGGTATAAATGTATTCTTTCTTGGTCTGAGAGCTATTGCAAATGTAGTGTGTTTGATGGGGTCTGCTGTACCATCTGAACTTGAAATTGAGCGCCTTTCTTTTGACAGAGGTGGGCGGAGACGAAGCAGAAGCCCAGACAGGAGGCGGCGCTAATCCTCTGCTTCAGCGGTGCTATTGGCCAGAAGTGCTTAGTCACAGTGTCCACCGTCCAGTGGAAAGGGGCAACATATTTTAGCTCGAGAGTTGGCCCTTTCCCCTTGATCGGTTATTTTAGTAACTTTTTTTGTGCAGTGATACAGTAGCATGAGGGTCAATTTTATTTAATGGCAGTGAACTTTTACCTGCTTAATTAAACACTTCTGTTCTCCAGAGAATAAATAATTTAGGACCAAAATTCCATCAATATACCATATGCCCCCAGTGCATAAAACTTAAGAAATTATGGTGTTACAGTTTTATCACACTTTTATCATGATTGTGGTCAGTCCAGGATAACCTAAAATGAACTTTAAAGGAAAATTCTGTCGTAATTTGTAAACTGTCAAGGATTTTGTTTTACATAATTAAATATGTTGACATTTTTTTACTAGCACCCTTGATTGTGATTTGTTGTCCTGAAGGTTCTCCAGATCTTTTTGTTAGGTTTTTTTGTCTTCAGCTTGTACTGGTCTGGGCCTGGGTCAGTGCAAAGTAGTTTACCCAGAACAGGTTAAATTGCTTTCTGGTTTATGGCAATTATTTGTTCACAAACTTGAGAATTCTGCGCAGGCACAGCATTGCGCAATATACCTAAGTGAAAACGGCTCCGAGGTTCATGTTGGCTGTGTATAATTCCTTTACCACATATAATTTGTGCAAATAACGAGAAGGTTAAGTACCTCCTAAATGCAGAGATATGATCATTCGGTTTGAGATGACTGAATACTTAAAAGCCTGGAGGATAATGCCTGCACTTAGCTCACAGACCCTTAACAGAATAATATATAGCTATAAACATGCTTTTGTCACTGACCTCCCAACTTAATCGAACCTAAAATGCAGGCTGGCAGCACAGTCTGATAAATCATCTAGGGGAATTGTAATTTTAGTGTAATATATGCACAAAATTGAATCAGTTGCCTAGGTTACTATAGAAGTGATTTACTGTTATTCTGTATAATTAACAACAGTTCATGTAGTTTTGCTGCCCGGAAATGTTGTGCGAAATTCCATAATTTTGGCGAAAATTCACTACTGCCTGTTGGTTAACGGGCCAATTAACCTGAAATGCTCTTTGCTGACTGTTGCTAAATGGCTGAAGTGTCTAGTTTGCGTGACCTTTATAGTCATATATGGTGTGAAGGTTTTCCAGCTGGGTAACAGAAATAAAGGGGATGTACAGCGTTATTTATTAAAAAGTGACGGGAAGAGGTCAAATGTAAAAAATTCAATCCATGATCGTTAAAGGAGTGACAGTTAAGACTGGGTACATAGGAGATTAGATATATACGTATAATAAACAATTGAAAGTCTAGCGCAAATTGTCTTAGTGTGTGAGGGGGAGTGTAGGGAAAATGTAGGAAGAGCTGAGCAGTGAACCGAAAGGGGAAAACGGTAAGTCTTCCACAGTGATTAAGCAGAACTGCTTGGAGCCCCTGAAGGGATCCCAGGCAACCGGGCAGAATGAGATGAGTGTGCAAACTGCAAGTCAAGCGGGAGAATCTCTTTAGTAAGTGGCAGGGGATGTCACACGTATAGAACGAGCCAGAAACTGGGTTAGGAAGCTGGAAAATCGGGCTAGATGCGATATGCACACGTGAAGTCAAGCTTTTCACTTTTAGAAGTGGAATATTCTGATGGTGGCACATAGTAATACCAGCACGTTTCTGTCTGAAAGTGTCGCTAATATAATATAACAAAGTTACATACCTTTGCTAGTGATCGAACCTGTTAAAAGAAAAAAAAGCGTGATATCCTGAAAATGTTACATGAAATTGAAATAGTTACATCTTAATGCTCAGAGACTGGGATGACGTCACATGTTCTATGTTGAAGGAATCATTTCAGTAGAAAAGATATCTGAATATATTGACAAAAATGTGTGACTATACGTCGTAACAAATTTTTGGGAAAACGATAAATGTCAAAACTTTGCAAAGTGAAGAATTAATCTGCTGAGTACGTGAGGTAAGGTGTGCAGTGTGTAGATTTTTGTATAACAGTAACAGTACCTTAAAGTTCGATTAAATTAAGTCGTGGCCATATTCTGAAATGCAAGGTAAGTTTTATCCATCTTTGAAAGTATGCGTTTAAAGTGTCTGCTATCAATTACATCATCCCTGAACAAGCCTCTTCAAACTTTGGTGATGGCCCCCTGTCAGTCAACGTCAAACTATACGCTCTTTGGATCCGATAACTCCGGCTTTCTAGTTATATAGCCAATCGCCATGTGCGAAGTTAATTATTCTCCTATTCTAATTGGTTCTTGGGCCACCTGGGCAGACCAAGCAGCTGGACACCTGGAGCAGTAAATGCATTCAGCTTAGAAGAGTAAAAACATACTGACTAACCGCTGTCGAATGCGATGCTAACTCGTTAAAATGCACAGTCGTCAATTTCTATCCTCTATTTACCTACCAGTGCAGGGTCTACAGTTGAGATAAAGGTCAGTGATTGGATGCCTCGCCTTTTTTGAGAAGACCCAATCATTGTGCGGAGTGGCGACCTAAGCTGGCTGTTTACTGGCTCTCCGAAATGCCAGTCATACCATCCCCGTGACCGACAAGCTGGAGACTGTTGCCTCCTTCGGGTGGGCGGGTCTAAACAGCGCCTGGGTTGACATTGTTGTTATTGTAAGTAACTAAGAAATCACTTTGGCTCCTTTTTAGTCGCGGGAATAAAGCTTCTTTCCTGTGGAATTTCCGCGGCGTGAGTAACAAAGTGGCCTCGGAAGAGCGGACGTTGCGATCGGAAATCTGGAAAGTGGCCGCAAAGGAGGTGAAAATGAGAGCACCGAGGCCGCTCAAGGTAAGCGGCGGTTTCTGTGGTCCGTAGCGGCAGAAAGAGTTCTGTCAGCTCCTCGGGGGCCTAAACCCGGGCGGCGGGTCGGTCTCGAAAGGCCCCGGGGAGCCTCTCTCCGACATCTTCTCCCCGGCAGGCGGCCGCCGCTACCTACCCGGGAGCCGAAAGCGTCCTCGGCCGCTCCTGGGCGTGTTGGGGCGAGTGGCGGACGGCCGATCGACGTGCGGCTAACGGTTAGCGGCGCCTCCCGGCTGCATTGTCCTCGGCTAAAGGCTACGCGAGTTACCAGCCCGACTCAACCAGCTAGTTAGCGCCGAGTGGCGGTCTGGTGCATAATCCGCAAACGCGATCGCGGGAGGAGAGGCGACCAAGTCGCACTTTATCGGGGTAATTTACGCCGTAGCGAGGTTTCTGTCTCTAATATGCACCCCCCCCCCACGAAACCCCCAGTGCAGCCAGCTGCCTGCTTATGAATTGAAATCGCTGAATGAATAGGAACTTGAAAGTTGTCGCAAAGGAAAAAAAAACGGAGAGGTCGAGGTAGTCGCCTCTCGGTGGCTCTGACCGTACATTTCCAACTCTTCAGCACTTTCATTCTTTGTTTGTTCTTAATTAGCAACTTTTTTTGCTACCTAAATTAGGTTAAGGAACCAACCAAAACATTAGTGTGTTGAAATCGATTACCAAGATGCTTAACATGCATGATGTAGGTATTAATAAAATAACATAATTTTTTGTTCATTATTAAAATCGAAACTTTGTGGAAGTATTTAACAATGGTTTATTCATGGTTAGCATCGGATTTTGCTCTAAAGCACGACTTTCGATAGTACAGCTTTGGGTTTTTGGCCACCACCAGCTAGGCCAAGAACATCTCAAGGTCTAGCATTACTAAAAAATGCATTCGGTGTTATAGTCATCATTTAATAGCGATTATCTGCTGTGCAGTATTATCAGGCCGCTGTAAAGCTGTATACTGGCACTGTGTGATCTGCTTGTCAGTGTTGCTGTATCGCTCACATTATGTAAAGCCTTGGCTGCTTTCGTTATCATCTGATAACCACACAAGCCACGCAAGGCGGGGGAAATGAAGACAGACTATTTTTCACATGCCGATTGCAATCTCTTTCTCATTTCCAATACAGATCTCAGCAAATATCAGGGGGATGTAATTGTACCAGGGTTTCGTACAGGAGGACTGCTGGATGCCCCTGGAAGGGCCACGTGGGGGTCTTAACTGGAAGCGTCTATGATGATGCGGAAGCCCGAGAACGGGCCTTTAGATTTCCTGCCTTTCACAGGCCTGACCAGGTTGAGCCCAGGTGTAGCTTTACTCTGCGGCTTCAATTATTCAGACTCTTATTTACGAGTTCTTTTGTCAGCATGTTGTCCTGCATGGGCGGCCAAGCTGAAATGAGAAACTGGGACAGGTAAGCATGCTTTGCAGGCCTCGCCGTCTGCAGAGAGAGTCGGGGAGGGGACACTGCACGCCTGGCTCCCTAGCAGTAGCCCTGGCTTCGGGCAGATCCTTTTCTCACGCCTTTTTATGTGACGCATAGGTGGGGGAATTTTTATTTCCCAACTTGGTTCATTGACAAATACTAGGTGGGTCTTTGGGCCACTCTGGGCTATGAGTCTGCCCTCCCTACCTCTCATATGGGATGCTACAATATCCTATTTCCCATTTCCTAACCGCTCTTCACTTCAGTGCCTGGTGGTTAAAATTATTGATATCTCCTGAGCCAGGGGGTCCTTTTACTTTTTACATTTGCTGAGGATGGATCATACGGGCGAAAAGTCTGGGTAGGAAATCGAGAGAGTGCTGGGAAGTTTGACGATTATTCTTCTCCGCTCACGCCTCTGGTTCCCCCGGCCTCGTGCGTGGCTTCCACTCCGGCGTGCTTTCGTTTGCGAGTTGCTGCGCAGATCCTCATAGGAGAGCTTGGAATATAGAGTAAGTGCCATCTGTCTCCCTTTCCGTTTTCCCCGGCCTCTGGTATGGTCGGCATGTAACGAGAAAAGAATTGCGGTAGACCGCGATGGGTGGGTAGTTCTGCAGCTCTGATATGATCTGTCCGGGTCTGTGCCTGGACCGCGGTGCGCACTCTAGGCTGTTATGTAAGACACGGACGGAGCCTGACGCACTCGGGGCTTCAGGGCTACGTCCTCACGTTGTTTACGTGAAATGGTAGTTCATCTCTCTGCTGATACTTGCTGCCTCCGAGGAGGCCAGAGAATGTTTAGTATTTTCTTTTTGGCGAGTCTGCAGCTGTCAGGCTGATGCTTTTTATCAGGTCGGGTCAAGAAAGTGTTGGCAGGTTTTTGCTCAGGATCGGCGTAGCCTTGGCTGTCCCGTCGGCTGTCCCGGTGGCTCTGTCGACAGGCAAATATTTAGTTTTGGAAGGGTGTGTGTAAATAGTGTGGTGAGGCTCACGACCGAGGCCGTCCTCTGGTACGGCCCATTTGGTATAAAAAATGGAGGAGCTGATGGAATGCTGTTTGCCCCCCTGTCAGAGCTGTAGTGCCCACACACAAAACACCCTGGTACGGAAATGAGTTCTGAATGGGTTATATCAAGCCGGCTTTGATTTTTGGAGTTTACTACGTGTGGGTTGGCTTCCTTTTACATGCGAGCACCCAAATTGATACGTGATACTGAAGGACAGGACTGTGCGGGGATCTCGCTCGCCCTTTTGTGTGCACCTTCTTTGGCCTGGGCATTTTCATCACAGTAACTACCAGTGAAAACTGAGGCTCTGAATCATCGCGGCTCCTGAATTGATACAGGCGTGTTTTTATGGGGGCATGGGCAGGGTTTTGGGCGTGGCCACGTTGCCATGGCGCCAAGCTGGTTTCAGCCGGCCGTCCAGGGCAGTTTAGCAGCCCGTGTGACCTTTTTTTTTTTCCCCCTCTCCTCTTTTTCTACTCCATTAACGCAGCCGTCTGGCCAGATGGACATATTGGCTAAACGGGAGGATTTCCACCCCGGGTCCCTCGTGGCTCGACGCAGCAAAGCTTGGACGGCAATGCATTAGGCGCAGGGAGCACATCACTGGGGATGCGGCTCTCTCCCCGGCGTGTGTGACGTCATGCGGCTGGCAGCCGGCCGAATGCAGTTAACCCCCGGCCCACTCCAGCAGGATGGCATCCGGCGCTCTGTGTGTGTGTGTGTGTGTGTGTGTGTGTGTGTGTGTGTGTGTGAGAGTGTGTTTACCAGAGCAGGGTCAGCCCCTGGGGCCGGGGGAGGCACATGAGCGAGGAACTCGCCCTTCGCGTCTGTGTGTAAACACCACGCAGTCACGCGCTACCATGAGGCGGGTGTGTGTGTGTGATCCCACGCCTGTTATGCGGGTGTAAATGAGGGGGCTGCAGCGTGAGGGACGTGCCTGCGATCTGTCATCTCCTGTCTTCTGCATCCTTCGAGAGAGCGATGTAGATCTCAGGCTGTCGTTTGAGGCTCTGTAATCTGTGGGAAAGCGGTAGTGCGGGTGGCATCAGCCATGCAGGCCCCTGTTCGGGCTGAAGGTTGCACCAGCCTGCACCCTGCTGGGGCGGGTGGGGGGGGCGGGAGAGGACGCCTGCCAGACCCCGCAAGCCG
>JAODKL010000047.1:10916662-10927385 GCA_026780765.1 Petrocephalus schoutedeni
GGGGGGGGGGGGGGGGGGGGGGGGGCGTGCAGCCAGCCGTTGGCTGCAGTTTCAGGGGCCTGATTTAGTAGCAATGTGCCTTTCAGGTTAAGTCAGATCGAAGCCAAGTGGAGCTGAGCTGAGCGCCCTGCCATAACGACCGGGAAGTCGGCAAGGTCTGTGCAAGGAGGGACGGGCCTGCCGTTAGCAGTGATGGTTTGCTTTGGGTTCTTTAGTATTTAACCACAGGGGTGGGGCAGTGAGACCCTTCACATGGGAGGAAATATTCCAAATCTGGTATGAAAATCCATCCATGAATTATCCATCTGCTTAGGCTAGTCTGTATTATTTCAACATTAGTATTAGCCAGTTACCCTTTGAGAATAAAGCATCTACTTGTGCTTAAGGGGTCTTTGGTAATATGGAACACACACACACACACAGTGAAACCCCCAATCCTCGAGGTATGAGGCCACATTGTCCCTATATATTCAGACATTATTAGGTCCAATTGTATGATTTATATAACCTTTTATAAACTTTTTGAAACCAGAGTATGATAAACTATGTATTATGTAATTGCATATTCTGACTCATCTTCATTCAACCAAAATATGCTGTTACCTGACAGTCCTTTCTGTATGATCTTTTGTTGGAGTGTGGTGGTTTCTAAATGGCAAGCCAGTAATACTGGTTTATCTGTTGATAACCTAGATTGTTGATGTCATGGTTAATAATTGCACTAATAGGATATGGTCCTATATTTCATCCTGATATCCTTGACTTGTGTACCTGATATGTGTTAGTGGGCCCCTGTCTGGCAGAACTAAACTCCTATGATGTAGCACCATTTTATGACATTTTTCGGTACTTTCAGGTTATTTTGATACATGATCACTCTTAAAAGGTCCGTTTGTTGATATTTTAGAACTGTATTGCATGTTAATTTTGTTCCGTTTTCTCCCTAAGTTTATTGTCCACCCACCAGTAAGTTACAGTGTATATTGATGACACATTTCAATGTAATGTTAGGATGTTTGTTGTGGTTTGTAAGGTAATTGCGAAGTTTTAAAACAGTCTCAACATTTTCGTATTTCAGTAGCATATTGTGAAGCCTGGTAATTGTATTCACAACAGTGGTGTGGTCTAGATGCTTTTGGTCTAATGATGTACCTAAATATTTTAAACTTTCCTCATGAAAACAAATTAATTTCCGTGCATTTTTTGCACATGGCCGGCTGGTATGACGTGACTGGTTTCTGCCCCGCACTGTTGTCTCTGCAGTTCCGCTGTGTCGTTTCCATGGGGGTTGTTCATATATCATGATCTAGACTCAACCAGTCAGTTTTAAATCAGTTGATGTCAACTAACTGTCATTTTCTAATTTGCATTTTTGTTGATTAAAGGGCTTGCTGTGTGTATTTTAACAGGGCTGTCATTCTCGTGCCAGTCTAGCGAATAAGCAAAACCATTTATCAGATCCCTAACCACTGAATACTGCTGGTGTGGACTCGCTTCTGTGTTCTTACAGTCCCTTATAAGATAACCCATAATGATGAAAAAACAAATGAAAATCATGCCGAGGTAAGAACTTCAGGAACAGAGTGGCTGGCTTCAGCTTGGTGAAAATCTGCCCTCTCATACTGAAAACCCTTTTCTGGATGTTTCCAGAATACTGAAGAATTCTTGCCAACTGTTCACACCATTCAAATGAAGTGTGACAAAAGCAGAAGAGTATGATTTTTAAAATGCATAAATCCACATTACATACTGGTCTGGTTTTACTTAATGGAAAACTTAGCCAGAGATCATAGCTGTTTGCCCAATTAAAGACTTGATTGTCAAAGCTCAGTCATCTGAAATAAATTTACATTAAGCCTGTTTGCTTATAAGTTCGATGCTGTGGGTCTATTCTCCTTCCATAATGCGTATCCAGTACAGGGTCACCACGAGCAGGAAGCACTGGGCGTAAGGCAGGGCACACCCTGGTGGGCAGTGGATGTGTGGGGGGGGCATATCATGTGGGTCCATGTGCCACACGGACCGTGGCCAGTTTAGAGACATCAGTTCGCTCGCCCCATGTTAATCCAGCGTGTGAGGAAATGCAAACCCATGGAGGGAGCTGATTTGAACACAAGGAGAGGGTGAAGGAAAGACTCAGAGCTCCAGCCCTGAAGGTGTCAGGTAACAGCACTACCCACTGAGCTCCCAATTCTCACGTATGCAAACTTGTCGGTTAGAGCAATGAGTCTTTATCTGTGCCGTTTAACGCTTCTTGGTTTTTCATAGGGCAAGCCAGGCTGACAGCCCATGTGAGCTGCCGTGAGCCCTTGGGTTACCTAAGTTGCCCACACGAGTCCTTGAGTATAAATAGTCTCCACTTGGGTGTTCATCGCAGCCTACCCCTCGCGACGGCCCGTGCCTCGCTCCGGTAGCCTACCCCTGCCCACTCTGAGTTGCTGACTTGATGTCTGCTAGCGGTGCGCCGATGTGGAAACTTTTGTCTTTAGTCCGGTCGGGCCGACTTTGTTTGATTACGGCTCGGTGCTGGGGAGAAAGGAAGGAACAGCGACCACGAAAGGAACCGGGGGCGCTAACGGGGAATACCGAACTTCTTTTAGTCCTGTTTTTGGAATTTTCTTAATCGTTTGGGTTTAGGTAAGGGCCCTGAATGAGTTATGCGTGCCTGTTTGTGACCAGGCGGCTCCCATCTCTGCAGTCCTTTCACCGTCGGGGGAGTTGTTGCTTTCGCCAATACTTTAATGCCTGTTATTAATGAAACCGAACACCATAGCATAAGGTAAACCAGCGGTCAAGCTATTAAGGGTGTGTCGCCCTTTGAGAATGAGGGGACCAGAAAGCCGTGCGACCAGCTAGCTGTTGGCAGGTGCGCGAGACGGCAGAGCATCGCGCCTCCTGTCTGTCTGTTGCCTTCGGTGGACCCACAAGCGGTTAGTCATCGCTGTAGCTTTCATCTCCCACCTTCATTGCGTAAGTGTTTGCTTTAAAAAAAAAAATAAAATGTAGACGTCTAATCATGACAGGACGAGTTGCTGCGATTACGCACAGGGTGCTAAGGGAGTCATGACTCTGGATGTTGTTTTATTTCCAAAAAGCACATGTCGTGGGCATGAATAAAACTCTCCCATCCACTTGTCTTCCATCTGCCTATCCAGTACCGGGGTGTGGGGGCTGCATCCTATCCCGGGCAGGATAGGGCACAAGTCAAGAGACACCCTGGATGGGATACCAGGTCATCGCAGGGCACATACACAGTAACACACTGTGGATGATTTAAGCAGTGCTGCTCCACCTGAGCGCATGTCGATGGACTGTGGGAGGATGCTGGACAAATCTGCTCAACATGGGGAGAACAAATGCTACAACACACAATAACGATGAATGAGTTATAGTTCATATATGAAACTAAGTTTTGAGAGAGGTCATTTAATCATTCAAGAGTTACATTTTAATGGCACTATCAAACTAGAATGAGATGAAGCTTGGTTTAAGTGTTTTTTTTTATTATTATTATAATTATTGCCATGGTCATTACTAAGACAGAAGTTTACATTTAGTTGTATAATATGAAATGCCAGGGAAACCAATCAACAGTAGCTATACAGTTATCCTATCCATCATCGGCAAGATCAGGTTAAATGCACAAAGCGGTCCAGATTGTCGCTGCCTTACTTCAGGAACATGCAGTCCATATCCCTGCCGGAAACAAGGATGGGCGTGAAAATGCTTAGTTTCCAGGGAAGATCCCGAGAAAGTAGGTGATATGAATTATTTATCACCAGGTGAAACCTAATTAGGGTTTGCTCTGCTCGGCAGGAACTGCGAGCAGCTTCCATTGAACGTGGATGCCAGCTGTCTGGCCTCCTAATACCCCGATCAGTGCTCCTCTGTCCTGGCATGATGGGCACTCGCTGTACTGGACTGGGCACATTTCCACAAACACCTAAGGCTCTCTGGAAGGACATTGTGTTAAGAGCAACTTTACCACAAGGGTGACATTTATATTTGAGTCTGCATTGTGACATACTGAATCTTCTATTAGCTTCATGGCTGCTTTTCTGCTTGCTGGGTTTATAATGTTCCTTATGCTTTGCGTATTTAGAAACCTGTTCGTACTCTTGGTTCAGTTTTCAGAAGCCACCTATGTATATTTGTAGGCAATTAGCCAGTGACATACCTGCACAATGAAATCTGTCACCTGGTACTATCGCAAGTCTTTGACCTTTGACCTCTACGTTCCTGAATGTGCAGCAAGGGCACATTTAGGAATGGAAGAAGAGGAAGGATGCAGTCAGGTCAGGAGTCCTGCACTACATTTATAAAGCAAATGATGCAGCTACAACGTTTGATAAGATCGCTCATATGGATAGGTGCTTCAGAGTTGCAAGGCCTGTCCTGTTACATGCACCCCTGGATAGCCAGAGAGAAATTATAACTGGATAATGGAATCTGGCGATGGTGTCATTTATCAGAGTTGGGAGCAAAATCTATTTGATGCAGTATTTTTTGCATGTTTCTCCTTCCCGCAGTTGGGTGTTTGCTTTTCGGTTGAAGGTCCTCTGAGGTCACACACTTGGTTTGCCGTCAGCAACTCGGCTATAACCCAGTTCACCGTCTGGAGAGACAGAGTGCATGGAATGTTTCCAAAACACTGAAGAAACGCAGGTCTGTCGGGTGGGATCCTGCCACAAAGAAACTATATGCCTCTAAGTTTGGTGTGTGCAGAAACAACCTGCAGCAGACTCCCTGTTTCCTTTCAGGCCAAACTGCATCTGCGGTTGTTCCAGACCTGGCGGACGGCATTTGAGGTGGGCCCCATCCAAAAAGTTAAGCTGTTGAAAACAAGTGGAAGAAAAAAAAAAACATAGCTTTTCCATGTTGGCCAAATAAGGGCCGCCGTCCTACCCAATGTTTAACGTTGGAGTTTCATGCCGAGGTCGAGCTGCTGACAGTGTGTTTTTCTTGGGCCCATGCCGTCTGGTTACCCACTGGTGAGCGCGACAGGAAATGTTCACTGAGAAGACTGCATTCCGACACCCAGCTGAGGGACCGCCCCAAAATAGGCAGGTCATGATTGAGGGGGGAGGGGCCAGGAGCATCCTAGGACAGGAGAATGGAGCTCTGTCGCTGTCTGCAAAAGACATTTTTTTTGGAGACCTTTGGACTTGGACCAATAATTAGGTTATGATAACCATCCTCCAGAGCAGCCAAGCAGCTTTTGGTGAATGAAGATTAAATAAAATGATCAGCTCACTCCAAATAAGTCGTTTCTCCTCCATATGTTGAGCAGGTGTGAGCACATGTGTTCCTGACAGACGCTGAGTGAACCTTGATGGCACTTAGAGTAGTGCTCTCCATGATATGCCCAGGCTGTAATCAAAATGGGTCAATGGCTATTAATCCCCAATTAACAAATCACTTTAACTCTTAATTGCCCATTTTGTTGAGGTTTAACCCCTGTTAAGTTGTCTTTGGGGATGTTTAGGCTTCTGCAGGTCTCGATGGGACCCTTCTCTCGCAAGGGATTGATCCCTGCCAGTGTCGTCCGAATGTGGCTGAACACCTGATTGGAAGCTAGCTAGTGAGCGCAGATGCTCAAACTTGTTTCGGTGATGTTTAGTCTGTGTTAGCCTCAAGCATGATGGCTGTGTACAGTAGGCGGCTGGCTTTTTGGCTCTCTATGCACAGAAATGAATATTAATGTGATTTTTTTTTTTTTTGCTTTGTTTTCATGGTCTCATCTGGCATGCTTGCTCCAGGGTTGGCACAGTACTAGTTTCTAAGGAACATTTGAAAAGCTTTTCGAAAACCACAGGGATAAAAGCAGCACACGGCTGAGCCATTTCCTTGAAGCACCAGCCATGTGGTGGCAGGCGCACCGTGCAACCTTAGAGGCGTCTGTTTCTCCAAGGACAGCGTTTCTGTTTTCACTCGACTCCGTCGGATGCAACATGCAGAATCGATAAAGCTGTTAACGGGCACGTGCTCTTGGCTAGAGTTAGGGGATGCTAGAAGATTGCTCTCACGCTACGCATCAGCCTGTTTATGACTGAGAATTAAAGATGACGTATGGGTTTCTCGATGCTAAAATATGTTTCGGCTTACCGTGGAATTTGTTGGAATTTCCCCTCCCCCCCTCAGTTTTTTTTTTTGTTTTGTGAGGTGCAGGGGTTGAGGCACAGCTTGCTTTCTGAAACCTTAAGTGGTCCCTCCGATGATCGACTCCAAGAAGCCGGCCGCCAGGATGTCGGGGGCTCTGCCGTCTCCCGGGCCTCCCTAGGGGGAGCTTAGATGATACCGACTGGGGATTCAACGTACGTGCTGAGCAAGCAAGCCGAGGCGTGGGAGGGAGGGCGGGCGGGGAGCTCGCCGGGCATGCGGGGAGAGCGGGGGCTGGGTGCTGGGGTGCCATGGAGACGTTGGTGTGCTGAGCGGGTGCTACAGGCAAACGGAATGTTATTCCTGCTGCATTGCAGAGCTGCTCGCACACTGTTCTTGATTCCGGTTTTGACTTCTGTACGAGACTGGCCCATTCTACGGGCTGGATCTTCACGTCTCCTGAGTGCATGCATTCTCCTGATTTGGATGCACATAGGAAGAAGCCAGATAGGCCTAGTCGATGTCCAGACCTGTTCATGAAGTTCTTTGTCTGAGCGGAAGGCTTTCTAGGTCTGCTTAGCTCATATTGGCCTGTGCAGACTGTCCTATTTGAACTGCTCTATATATGATGGGCTTCCCCAATTCTACAAACCTACCAAAACGTGCATAAACCATTCCAACAGGAGTCCATGCCAAATCCTGAAGGTGATTGTTATAAAGCATGTGGAATGAAACCTAAAGAATTTTCCTGCTTGGGCTCGATATAGCATATTTGTTTACCTACCAATCTGCCTATGTAAATGAAAAGCGTTTCTCTTTTTTGACTATCTACCTTCAGCAGTTCCTGCCGAACCATGCGATTCCTCTTCTTGCATTTTTTTTTTTTCTTTTCAAATTTTGCACTCTGTACTATGTGACGCATGCTGAGGACGCAGCTTTACTGCAGGGATTAGCTTGAGGTGTCATTGGCTGCTGTACGGCTTGAGTCAGGTTAGCCCATGGCCACATGCTGCTGGGAGCCCAACCTACCATTTGCTCCTGGCCACAAATCGTGTGCAACAGCCAATGAAAACAAGCCCTTAGTTCATTCTCCGGTGTCTTTCCCTCACTCCGGTAGCTGCTATTTTGGCGCAAACAATATGCTAAGTGTTAATGAAAAAAAAAGCCCTGGGAGAAATGTAACCGACTCCCCTTTTGAGTAGAGTGTAATTTTGAAACCGGAAAGATCAGACTCACCTGAAAACAATACAAACCTTTATGACCTGGTTCATTTGATTGGCGTGGGGCACATTTTTCCGTTTTAGGACGCAAACACATATACAAACACTGCTTTTAACTGGGGCACACAGTAATGATATCTGAAGTTTACTGCTTATCTGACATGAGATCACCATTTGGCCAAGAGGACGGGACCTTCAGCAGTACCAAGATCGCCGACTAACTCAAAGCGGCCCATAATCCTTTCAGAGGTTCCTCATTGAGAATCCTCCAGCTACAGTCGTCCATTAATAGCCAACGATGCCTGTCGGGCAGGGCACGCAAACCACAGAAATGCTTTTAACGCCCCAGAATGTTGACGGTTGAGTCGCGATTTAATTATAGCCATTTGCCGATAAGCTTGCTCGCAGAGTTCTGTGTTCCTTTCCCTGTTTAGATATTTCGATTTGACTTTCGGTGCTTTCCTAAAGGTACAAAACATCTCCACTTGTATTTGCTGCCACGCACCCTGCTGAACTTATGTCAGCAAAAAAAGAGCTGCCAGTACCATTGAGAAGAGCCTCCTGCCTGGGATCTGCAGGGTGGGAGAGCCTCTGTCACCTCTGCCCCCGCTGGGCCACCGTAGGGCTGCCGTGGTGACGCTAGCACTGCGTAATGGCTGTAGTGGCCTTGTGAATCAGTGCGTTAATGCCAGAGGAATGCATGTCACAGAGACTCTCTAATTTTGGACAGCATTCCTCACTGGTCTGCATCAAGGGAGAGGGTTTTGAACCTGACCTGGGATTAGGAGCTTCTGGAAATGTATCAATAGCACAATTTGATTAGGAGATTCTTTATAAATGTACTGTTCTTTTTATGGGATATCCCCCCCCCCTTTCATCTTTCTGCCTTTGAAAAACGTGCCCGATTTTTATGCAGCTCGCTGAGTTCTCCCTAGGCTCGCGATATGCTAGACTATTTTCATCTTGGAAAACAGGCCTATTCTTGTTATGTCGAAATCGTGTAGAATATGTGTCGGCAAAAGCCGGGACATTCACAGACGCGCACGTTAGCCTCCTTAAGAAAGGTGTCATGCTGCAGAAATTGATTTTTGTGTGTGTGTTTTTTTTTTTTTTTTCCTGGTGTTGTGTTTTAAAGCATGCCTTGTGAGTGACATGCATTGAGTGTTCACATTTGTAGCAGTGAGATGTTTTCCCTTCCCTGCACAGTCTGTCACTTTTGAGTTTAGAATTGGACCCTAGCGCTTTGGGCTTGTGCGGCTTGACAGTCATGCACCGCGGCATCTGAGGCGTCCCAGCGAATTGCTTGAAAACGCAGCAATTCCAGCAAGCTGGCGATTTCGAGGATCCTCTTGCATGGAGAACCGCAGCAAGGGAAATCTAGGTTAAGGGCTTGTTGTGCCTTGTCCACACCCCCTCCTTCTCCATTCCCCCCTTCCACATGGTTCACCACAACCACACAATTGGCACAACATAATCATAGGCGTCTTTGGCTTCAAAGATTAGCCCTGAACCTTGGTCGGCCTTTAGATGGGTGAAAGACGGGTCGTTGTTTAAATGCCTTCCATTCCGTTTACTCCCATCCAGGATGTTTGATTTGGACTTTTATTTGTCTGGGCTGTTTAAAGAAGAGCCGTTATCGCTCGGTGTGGTATCTTGTCAATAGCAGTAGCGTTTAACTATAATGGTTCAGTTTTGTGACGGACGTTATATATTTTAGCATTTGTGTGAATTTATCTGCATTATAGAGTCCTGGATGCCAACTGTGCACTAGATTCTGCTTCTGTGTCCATTCCCTAGAGAAGGTCTGGTGGCCCTCCGGCTTTAAATGCTCTACTCTGTTCTTATAACTGCATTTTCTATGGCAGAGCGCAGAATGATCGCAGTGTGCCTCGAGGTGCTTCTCGTGAACGGTGTCGTGGTTTGAAGTGTGGCGACGGCGGGAGTATTTCCTTTCCATTCCCCCCTCCGCCTCGTGCAGCAGATTCGGCGTCTCTGATGCAGAGCCGCGGTCCGGCCGGAGCTGCTCATGAGAGTGAGGCCATTGGGAGGGGGGGGGGGGCTGGCCTGGGCAGCCAGCGCTGCAGATGGAAGGTGGGAGCGCCCTCTCTCCCATTCTCTTCATCTAGATCTCTTCTCTCTCCCAACTCTGTTTTCTTTCTCGCCCTCTCCCTCACATTCCTCTGAAAGTGGAAAACTCACCGTATAACCCCACCCCGTTTGAGCTGCGTCTTACTGTTTCAGAAGAGCGCTGCCCTACCCCAGTGAAGGGGGCTTAAGGGTGACCCCCAGAGACCAAAAGGAGCGGCCACTTGTCTTTTAACACCATGCTTTCACCATCCCTTGGTTATCTCCTCCTGTATTTTCCATCCGGCCTTTTTACTCCTTTCGGTCTGGACTCGCCAAACTCTTCGATAACGTTGAAGGATGAGCATCAATGTCCCAAGAAAGGTGTGGATGAGCCGTAGCCCCCCCGTGTGTGTCGGTGCCGCCGGCTCTGAAGTGGGCTGGCTGTTCGGAGCTGTTTGGAGGTCTTGTGGCTTCTGCAGCCTCCTGTGTGTGGAGGATCGGAGTTGGCCCTGTAATATAAATAACTGTGCACCTCCACAGAAATTTTTAATTAGGCAACAAGCTTTAAATATCTCATTTCCTGGGCTTCTGTCTCTGTCAGTCTGACTTAAACGCCCCCTACCGCCACCACCACCATCACCACTCTTTTATTGCCTCCAAGTTGCCAGTCTTCTCTCTGGCCCCTCCCATGCGTCCTCATTGGTCGGCTGAGGTTTTGATCTTACCCCTAAAGGCAGCTTCAGCATGCCTGCCTGCCGTGGCATTGCTCTTTTGGAGGTAATTTTTTTTTCTTCCCTGTAATATCCCATAATCCGGTTCTGTATGTGACTCGCGGGTTCGCAAGGTCAGAAGGTCCCGATGCCTGATGACTGACACGTGCCGCTATGGTAGATTCAGTAAATCTCCCGCTGGCTCCGCGTGCAGCGAATCATGGGGCTCCGTGAATGAGCACCGACCGGATCGGTGGCACATCCCTCAGCAGCTGCCAGGCATGTGACTGGGCAGTAGAGCTACTTTGATGTGGCTTGCTGAGATACCCAGGCAGATACCAAATTCTCTCTTTGTTGAATTCTGTCAGCCCCACCCCGGTCCTCTGTCTTTGCATAAAACCTTCTCAGCAGCCACGCTTATCAAGACGTGGAGTGACAACAGACTCAAAGGGGTGTCAGCAACAGTGATGTTGATGGACAGTTGAGGTTTTTCTATTTTTTTATTTTTCACAGCCTAAATAAATGAACCCACCAAGCAGGTCTAGCTTCCCCCAGCTCTGCAATATGAGCACCCACCCCCACCCCCCCCCCACAAGCCCCCTGCTCCCCTCGTTTTCTCCTGGGCTA
>JAODKL010000047.1:10932699-10943356 GCA_026780765.1 Petrocephalus schoutedeni
CCAAACCCCGCCCCCCCCCCCCCCCCCCCTTACCCCTCCCCCCACCCCCCATCACCTCCCACAGCACGGTCAGGGAATCTCAGGTCCCTGTCTTTTCTCAGTCCGGCCGCCACCACCCCCGCAGCAGTGTGACTTCATGATCACATGACCTTGGATATGGACGCAGTCCTGTCCGACTTTGTCCGCTCCACCGGGGCTGAACCGGGTCTGGCCAGAGACCTGCTGGAAGGTGAGTCGGGGGGGGGGGGGGGGGGGGGGGGGGGGGTGTACAGGTCACAGGCCAGCCATGACGGCCTGGCCGTCTTTTATAGGTGGATACTCACATCTGCTGGTACTTTCCTTTAAGAGTTACGGCTTCCAGTGGGTCGCCCTCTAACCCGACCCATTCCCCCTATAGGGAAGAACTGGGATCTCACAGCCGCTCTGAGCGACTTCGAGCAGCTGCGGCAGGTGCATGCTGGGAACCTGTCGTACCCTTTCGGAGACGAGAGGGACTTCCACCCCCCCGAGAAGGAGGTGGCCAAAGTGGGGCGACCCCTTCTGCACCGGCAAGATGACGTGATCCAAGGTGCGACTGGACGGAAAAAGCTGAACCGCTTTGTTATAAATTTTACTTTTATTTATAGCTGAATGTTTCCATGATGGCTTTTAAAATTGACATTTTTGTCGTCCTGCTCCTTTCCATTTCCTCCACTTATTCCCGCTCTTTCTCTTTATTAATACCTGATCTCTTTAATGACATTGTCTGTCCTCTCCAACCACTGACAATATTTCTTTCGCCTGTCCTCCTTTCCCACCCCCCCGTCCTCCCATCCTCCACCGCATACCTCCCGCCTACGCTGCAGAAAAGCGCCTTTCCCGCGGCATCTCTCACGCCAGCTCCTCCATCGTGTCCTTGGCCCGCTCGCACGTCTCCAGCATAGGGGGCAGCAGCGAGCCGCTGCTGGACACGCCGCTCTGCACCTTCCAGCTGCCGGACCTCACCGTCTATCGCGATGACTTCCGCAGCTTCATCGAGAGGGACCTCATCGAGCAGTCCATGATGGTGGCCTTGGAGCACGCAGGTGACTGCCTGGGGGGGGTCCCCCTGCATCTGCCTCTCCGGCTTGAACCGCCAATCACCCCTGCCTCTGTCGGACTCTGCTTCTCTTAGGTTAATGGTTGAATGGAAGGAGACAGGATTTATTATTAATAATAATATTCATAATAAACTTCATTTGTAACGTGTAAAAAAATTGTTAAAATATGATGGTTAATAAAATAAAGTGTCCAGATTAAGCAGCTAGTGAGACTATAGAAGCCAGCGAAGGAAAAAAGGCAATAGAGGCTAGAGGCAGTGGGAAAAAAAATAAAATCACAAATCAAAGAAATCGGCTTTTTCACGGATTCTCGCTCGTGCGGCCTCCGTAAATACGGGGATGTATCGGGATTTTCGCAGGCCGCCTTCTCGCCGCCGGCGCAAGCTGTGGCTCTGAGGGCCGTGGCGTTATCATCCAGCGTCAGCCTGTAATCTCTCGCCGCTTCCTGCAGGCCGTCTGAACTGGTGGACGCGGGTGGGAGCCAGCTGTCAGAGCCTGTTGCCCTTGGCGACGAGCGGGGATGGAAACTGCCTGCTGCACGCGGCCTCTCTGGGTGAGTCACACACGCGGTCTCCGCTACCGCCGGTCCGTCACGGTCACCCTGTCGCTGTCGGGCCGCCGCGCGCTCTAGCGAGACGGCGAGATGTGTTTTGGTGGGCCGGGTGCAGCAGGTCCATCCCGTGGCGATCATGGCGGGGGCTTGTTTACAGATCTGCCGGTCACAGGGGCAAACCTTTACCCATCCTTCAGGAGTGACCTTGAGCCCCGGGATCCTGCCGCTTTTACAGTTTGTTTTTAATTAGTGCCTGATTTGCAGGTAGAGCGACTGATTATTCAGACGTCTACTCGAGTGAAGCAAATTAAGAGCTGCAGTTCAGCAGATTAGCGGAGCCTGCAGAGTCCAGAGGCCATTAGTGGGAGATTTGGAGTCCGCCCGTGCCGATGTTGGGCGGGTGCCGGTGTGTCCTCTGGTGTCACCGCGCGGTTCTGGTCTCCGCAGGTATGTGGGGTTTTCACGACCGGGACTTGATGCTTCGTAAGTCTCTGTACGCCCTGATGGACCACGGGCAGGAACGGGATGCCCTGCGGCGTCGCTGGAGGTGGCAGCAGACCCAGCAGAACAAAGAGGTGAGATGCCAACCCCCCCCACGTACAGCCCCTTATGCCCCCCCCTCCCCGGAAATGCCACAGCTTCTGACTCCGCCCATACCTGTGTGTGTCCGCAGTCGGGCCTGGTCTACACGGAGGACGAGTGGGAGAAGGAGTGGAACGAGCTGCTGAAGTTGGCGTCCAGCGAGCCCAGGATACACTACAGCACCAACAGCAGCAACGGCGGCCCCGGGTACAAGAGGGGCTCCCAGGGAGGGGGGGGGTCACAGTGGCCCGGCACTTCATAGGGGCCACAAAAACATAGTCGCCCTCCTCGCCAGCTTAACTAAGGGGGGTAACCTAGCCCAAGGGCTGCCCAAGTTGACCTCTTGTCAGGGGCCCCAAAATTTCTAGTTTTGCCCCTGGATTCCCAGCCTTCTGGAGGCTCGCCCCAAAGCACTCTGTGAAAACTGGCGCCCTTCTGGAGGGTGATGGCCTGGCCCGGTTCTACCCCCGAAAGCATGATCGGCAGCTGAGGGACGCGGATAGGGGTGGAGGTGTTGAATGTGTGGCAGAGACCTAGAATTAAGCAGGACTTCATCGTAGTTTCAGACCGGTGTCACAGTGTGTGGCATTGGATAGAGGCTGGGCAGGGCTGGGCAGGGCAGGGCAGGGCTGGGCTGGGCTGGGCTGGCAAATGAGGAAGAGGGAGGATTCGGGGTGATGAGGATGAGTGGGAACGGATGGGGCGGCACATTCACAATGTGTTGTCGCGGATCGCCCCCTGCAGGCTGGAGACGGCGGAGGAGCCCGTGTACGAGAGCCTGGAGGAGTTCCACGTCTTTGTCCTGGCACATGTGCTGCGAAGACCCATCGTGGTGGTGGCTGACACCATGCTGAGGGACTCCGGAGGGGAGGGTGAGCCGTCCCGCCGTTATGGCCTCACCGATTTCCCGGGGAAGACGGCCACCTTCCAGTCACCAGCCCGCTCCCTGCAAACGGGGCCGGACCCCAAAATTTAATCCTGTCTGAAATACACAGAGAACCTGACTTCCTTTTTCTTTTAATTCCTTTTACGAAAAAAACCATAGAAGCACTAGAGGCTAAAAGTTGAGATTATGAAATGTAATCTCCTTGTAATATTCCTCAAACATTGAGGAGGAAAAAAATAGATCTACACCCCTGTAATTTTTCACTTGTACCTTTTATATGTAATTATTATTAATTAATGTTACAAGACGCTTATTTTCCTTCCCTTCTATGGCCTCTTACCCGCTGAGTAACCTGTCTTTACAGCCAGCTAAGCCGATTTGCTCTGTTGCATAAGGGCGACCGTTCTGATGACGTGTTTATCCGCCACCCCAGCCTTTGCACCCATCCCATTTGGGGGAATCTACCTGCCCCTCGAAGTGCCCACCATCAAGTGCCATCGCTCCCCGCTGGTGCTGGCCTACGACCAGGCCCACTTCTCCGCCCTGGTGTCAATGGAGCAACAGGACAACACCAAAGAGCAAGGTGAGCGAGCTGGTTGCCCGCAGAAGCCCATGGTAGACCCCCTCCTCAAGGCATTGCACTGACCAGAACCATGTGGTGCCCCCCCCCCCACCAGCTGTGATCCCCCTGACTGACTCGGAGCACAAGATGCTGCCCATCCATTTCGCCGTGGACCCGGGGAGAGACTGGGAGTGGGGCAAGGATGACACGGACAATGTGAAACTGGCCAGGTAGGACGGAGCCAGCCAGGAGCAGGTCAGCGGCACTGAGCGCGCCCACCCCGCCTCCCCCAGCCATATGTACAGTCCCTGGCACCGTGAGCAGGTTTGCACATGGGTGCAATCGGCCTGCCCCTCAGATTAGCTACCCTGCCGGCTCGTAGCCGACTTGAGGATTATCTCTAATTGAGCTCCAAGAGTACGCCAGGTGGAATATAGCCTGGTTAAGTAAATGTAACAGGGCACTGTTTTTGCCTGGATTCCTTTTTATTTTTGACCATGTTTAAATGAGGCGGTTTTAAACTCTCTTAAATACTGAAAAATCCCAGTGTTTTTCTAAGTCACACATACATATTTAGAAATTATATTAAATTCATAAAAATAACTGGGTGTCACTGACCTGTACAGCACTGTTCTTCTAGGGGTTTTAATTAGGCTGTCAGTTCATCACAGTTTGATTACAGCTCCCCCCCCCCCCCCACAGCGTCACGCTCTCTCTGGAGGCAAAGCTCTACCTGCTGCACAACTACATGACCGTCACCTGGCTGCCGCTTCCATGTGACACACAGGTAAGCCTCACCGCATGCCCTGATTGGCCGAGCCTTCATCTCCAATCAGCTGAGAGAAGCTGTAGAAGATGCTTAGGAGTGGCGGCTCGGGGGTTGGAGGGGGCAGGTGGGAGGGGGGGGGCTTCCTGCAGGGCAGTCTTGTCTGACCTTTGCAGTGTTTCCTGCTGATCCTGGAGCTGATGTGTTTGTGAGGAGCAGCAGTGTGGCACATCATTAACTTTGGGAAGGTCCACACCGGGCTGCTTCTAAAAAAAAGGTCAAATCTGAGTCGGCGGCCAGATGGGTGCCATAGAGTTCATCTGGCTCCGGTGCGCTTGCTCAGAGGGGATCCTCTTGTAATGGCCGGTCTGTCTCTCTGTCTCCCACACAGGCTCCTTTGGCACAGCCAGAGTCGCCCTCGGCCTCCACGGGAGAGGACGCCCGCACACCCCCAGACTCAGGGGAGTCTGACAAGGAGTCCGTCTGCAGTAGCTCCAATGGTGTCGGCACCGGGGCAGGGGGAGGCGGGGGAAGCGGGGGTGCGGCCTCCAAGACCGGAGGGGGCTCATCCAGCTCATCTAGCTCCTCCTCCAGCTCGTCCAGCTCAGGGGGAACGGGTACAAGCGCTAAGGAGAAGGAGAAGAGCAGCAAGGACAAGGACAAGGAGAAGAAGCGGGCCGACTCCGTGGCCAACAAGCTGGGCAGCTTCGGCAAGAGTCTAGGCAGTAAGCTGAAGAGAAATGTGGGCGGGCTCATGACCAGCAAGGTGGGTGGGGCTGGGGGCGGAGCCAAGCAAGGAGGGGAGGGCCAGGAGAAGAAAAAGAAGGGCTCTTTAAAGGTGCGCAAGGGCAGCAAAGACTCCTCGCCTCTTGGCCCCCCAGGAAGCGGGGATTCCGGCAAGGGCTCGCCGTCCTCAGGCAGCGAGCGGCAGAACGGCGGCGGCGCGGCGGAGCCCTACAAGTACGGCACGGACGTCAAGCTGAGCTTGAGCATCCTGCGCGCCGCCATGCAGGGGGAGAGGAAGTTCATCTTCGCCGCCCTGCTCACCACCAGCAATCGGCAGCCCTTCCAGGAGGAGATGATCCAGCGCTACCTGGTGGACGCCGAGGAGCGGTTCCGCGCGGAACAGGAGCAGCGGCGGGAGGCGGAGCGCAAGGCCAGCGCGGGACAGCCGCTGAATAACGGGACGCCCGTCAAGAAGGATGCGCCGGACTTGGGCTACCGCGGGTACGAGCCCAAAGAGGACCCGGCCGACACGCTGCTGACCCCTACCTTCACCCACTTGAAGCCGTCGGCCTTTCCCCCCTCCCCGTACACGATCCCCCGGCCTTCGCTTATCGAGCCCGCTCCGGGCTTGCTGACCTCGCACCTACAGCCGCCCACCTACCTGGAGTCTCGACGGCAGCTGGCCGGCGGCTGCCCGGCGTCTTACCCCGGCCTGCCTTCCTACGCCACCCTCCCCCGACACTGCCCCCTGTCACAGGACCCACCCGGCGCCCTGCCCTCCGTAGCCAGCTCCTCCCACAGTGGCCGGGGCTTCTCCCCCTACTCCTCCGAGCGGGACACCCTTGACTTCCTGACAGAGCCCACGGGTGAGGCCGGGGGCCTGGTCTACGGGAGCGGGTTCCGGGAGGCCCGGTCGGGTTCGGACGGCCGGTGCGTGCCGCCACCCGTGCGCCACTACTCCCTGGGCAGTGCGGGCGGCCTGGTGAGCTTACAGCCTACTAAGTGCAAAACTCCCAACTGCAACTTCTACGGGCACCCGGAGACAAGCTACTACTGCTCTTACTGCTACCGGGAGGAGCTGAAGAGGAGGGAGGCAGAAATCCACCGCTTCTGAGCAGACTCGCTTCTCCCTGCGCCGGCTCCTCCCCCTCCCCATGTGGCGCTCCTTTCACTTTTTATCGACACAGGATCCTTCTGTGCAGCCTCTTTAACAGAATGCAATAATGATGTAATAAATCCCTGCACTCTCATTGGGTGGAATTTTGGGCCAGTCGCAGCTGTAAGATGCTATGCCTCTTGCTGCACACCTTCCCGTCTGGTTTTTGCATCCGACGGCTTCTCAGGGTGCTACCCTGGGCCTTGTCCTACCTGCACTCCTGTACAATTGCTCAAGTCCACTTTATGATGAGTCTTTTCAAAGTCAGCTGCTCGCCTGTGCTCAGCACAGTTCTTAACTAAGCCAGCTTCTGACATTTCACCCTCAAGCTACTCTCTCTGTGTCTGTCTGTCTGTGTGTGTGTGTTTTTTTTTTTCCTGTTTCTCCCACAGAACCAAATGGCAACCTAGAATTTTTCAACATGTCTCTTGGGCTCCACCTATTGGAGAGAAAAAAGAAAACCATCATTGTACCCACACCCAAACCAAAATGGCAGATTTAATTTCCTTCCCATATTCATCAGTGTGTTAACTTTTCCATGTGGTACTGTTACATTGGTCTAAATGAGCTAGCATTCATGCCAGTTTAATTTTGAAACCTGACCTCGAAAGATATATCTTGAGGTCTTCATGAAGATTTCCTGATAAATATGCAAATGCAATATGCCCTATAATTCAGTCTAAGGCCGCTCAGGTGCTTGGGTCTCAACAGGCACGTTTCCCCAGTGTGCTGCTATTACATTTGAACACATTTCTTCCTGAGCAGGACGCACTTTGATGACACAATGTGCCCCGCCTCCCGTTTCAGACACGTGCGCTGAGCTGCAGCCCGGCTCCACATGCCTTTCATTTCAGGCCCTGCTGACAGAACCGCCTCCAGCCTCGGTCATTCACTCAGTTGTCGGTCTTGGTCTTGATTTGCCAAAAGTGTATTTTTATTTCCCAAACTGATCTGTTTCTATATTTTTTACCTGCATTTATTACATTTAATTTTTTTTTGCATCTAAACAGATGAATAGTGTTTTGTTTGGTTTGTAGGGCTCCGGGAATTTAGAACTTGAATTTGCACAACGTCGTTACTTTGTACTGTTGGTTGGCAATGCAGTGAAATGTGTGTTCATTTGTCTGGGGTTTATTTTCTTTAGTACTTGGGGTACAACTGTGGCTTTGAAAGCTAAGGACATGCATGGAAAAGATGAGTGTTGTTTTTTTTTTTTTTTTTTCTTCAGAAAAGTCCAGTTCATTAATGGAAATTTGCTACTTTTTTTATTGTGGAGAGGATTGTACTTAGATTTGATTTTCTTTTTTTGTGCTGTCCTATACATTGTTTTTGTTAAATTTACATCTTGAACAAACTTTCTCTTGAACTTGAGAATACTGAATGAATCTTAAAACGCAGTGTGGTTCTCAGAATTGTAACGTGACATTTCTCATGATGTGTGTAGAAAAGTCTATCCAGACCAACCTTATGGCGAGGTTTGAAAACGCTTTATTCATATGCGTCATACTGACAAAATTCATGTACTAGGTCACTACTGTATTCTGCATATTGGGTTAATGTAGTTATGATGGTTCCAGTTAAAAGACACTAATTCTAAGCAGATTTAAGCAGTTTTCATGGACTGTGCGTCATGCCGTTTGCCATACCTGTACCTACTAGTTACTGCACAACTAGGTCAAATTCTTGGCAAAGCAAATGGTGTCAGATTCACTTAACTGGTCAGCAGCCTCTTCTGGTTATGTAATCCTAATCCCTATTGGATGGCAGTGATGTAATCTATGGTTCAGTGTTTACAGCACCACTGGGCTGGAGGGTCATAGTATGTGAGCATAGTGCAGCAATGGTCGCGAGGGGGGTCAAATTAGGGGGGAGGAGGCTGATTAATTTTCCAGGATGTATTTAAAGTATAGTCTGGAACTTGACCTAGAATCTGCTAGGTGAGCAACGGTCGATTCTTGGCAGTTTCTTCCAGATGTTTCAGCAGTTGATGTGAGAAGTGTCCACTCGCTGTATTCTGATGGCTGCGAAGACTTTTCTGACCAGCCTGAAGATGCTCTCTCGAACCTACAGTGTGGTGGTTTGCCTGTTATTCAGAGGGCATACAGGACATGGTAGACGTCTCTCGGTTGAGTATAGTCAGTCACGTACGCATTTTGGTGAACAAATGTACAGGCGTGTCGCAGGCAGAGAGGCTCATGTTCACTGTAGAGTGTTTGTTTGTGTGTGTGTGCGTGTGCACGCGCCTGCATGAGATGGCCATTCAGAAGCTTCTCATGGCATAAGAACCATAGTGAAATGGCCTTCACATTTACCGGAATTACTTCTGCTCCCAGATCCTTTGTTTTTTTTTTTTTGAAGCCAGTTGGAGTGCAAGACGCCCACATCTGTACAGAGAGAGCCTGAATTTTTATAATATGGGGGGAAAAGTGGAGTGTCCTGATTGACCCAGAGTTACATGGGTGATTGCTAATTCAGCTACTGCCCAATCTGCTATGGAAGTGCATAGAGGGCCCTGGGGATGGGGGGGGGGTTGAAATAGAAACCCAAAGAACACTTTTATTGCAAATCAAGTGACTTAGTTTAGTGTGGTTGAAAGATTATATTTTCTTAAAGCGAATATGCGAATATCGAGCGAGTGTGGGTATTTTATGGTACGTCGAAATATGCATATTGTGAATTACATCATACAAATTACTGAATAACATGTATTAGCAGATCCTTCTGTACAAAAGAAAGTTGAAATTGTCAAAAATTCAAGTGACAACGAACATCACATTAGAATAAGTGGGAAGTGTGACAGACCGATGCTGCAGCGTAGATTCCTATGGTAAAGTAAAGCACAAAAGTTGGTTCTATTTAAATATGCAGTTCATCACTTTGATCGATAGACGGCAGTGTTGCATGGTTGTAATAGTGTGATTAGCGCTAACTGGGCGTCCTGAGGGATTCTGTACATTGCTGTGTTTTTACTTTTTATTTTACTTTTTTTTTTAAGTCCTTCTGGGATAGTAACCCCAAATCGTGCAAGTAAGAATATAGGAAGTGATAAATTATCTGATAATTTATAATAAAAGTCCCCCTTAAAATGCAATTA
This sequence comes from Petrocephalus schoutedeni, assembly GCA_026780765.1. Taxonomy (NCBI): domain Eukaryota; kingdom Metazoa; phylum Chordata; class Actinopteri; order Osteoglossiformes; family Mormyridae; genus Petrocephalus; species Petrocephalus schoutedeni. Next base: position 10,942,104 of record JAODKL010000047.1, read on the forward strand.
TTCCACTTTTCCTCACAATTGACATTGTATGTAAGTAACCCAGCTGTAATTCCAAGAGTGTTTTTCCCCTTTCCGTGTGTGTGTGTGTCTTTGAGTCAGATGTGTAACATCTATTCAGTAGAGAAAAGTTACGCGGTTATGCCGGCTTTGGAGATGTGATTTGTTCCAGACAGAAGAAGCACTAGGGCTCAAAGTGTGTGACTTAAGTTATTAAAAATGTATTTTATTCTTGTACATTCTGTTGTTTCTCACTACATCAAACAGCAGCAACTTCTCCATTTATTTAAAGAACCAAGAAATTGAAATTCTGTTTCAGTGCTTTGGACTTAAGCTATATTTCTAACCTTTTTTTGTAATTTTATGAGGAGTAAGGAAGCTGTACAAATCTGTATCTTCGAGTTATTTTTTTAAATGACAAAGTTTTTCAATGTTTTTAAAGATCGATTTAGAATGTATATTGTTGGACATTTAAAAAGGACAAAAATTAAGCTTGTGTTTTAATAGCTTGGACTTGAAGTGAAAGCAAGTATTTGGGATGGACATTTGGCTTTTCAATAAGTCTAATAGAAGACTCTTCAACACAAACATTTTCAGTGAACAAACTCCTTTGCTCATCAATAATCTGACAGGCTGAACTGGTATGAGAGTATATATATTTATAGTCAGATTTTTCCAAAGTTTCAGTTTTAGTTGATACAATGAGGGTGTTCTTTCCTGTGTGGCTCATTGTCAAACTGACCTCTTTTGTGTCTTTTCATCCCAGTTTTTTTTCCCCAAGCTAACCATATACCACTTTCAATGTAAATGTTAAAACATGCCATGTTAGTAGTGATTTTCATAGGAATTAACAATGGCCATTCTGAACAGCCAGGGTTGCAATATATATAATTCTATATATTTTTGGCTCATAGCCTCATCAAGCATGGAAAATGCTTAATTTGAATAGCAAACTCCAAGACCATTGAGCCATTAATGTTGATTGTTCAAGCAATAAAGTTTCACTATATCTACCTGTTAGTGTTTAATAACTTCCTTGTCCTAATAGAGGTTTGGACTGTGAGGCGATGCTGTCCGCAGGGAAAGAACACCCAGTTTACGTCCTCAGTGTTTTGCACCGTTTGAATAAATTCTCATTTTATTTCAGTATTGCTGTCCTTTTCTCTGCTGCTGCTCTGTGTATGTGTGTGTGTGTGGAAAACAAGCCTTGTGGCACATGAAAGACATTAGTCTCTGTGCTGCACAGCTGGATTTAC
>JAODKL010000047.1:10943456-10958690 GCA_026780765.1 Petrocephalus schoutedeni
GGGATTGGGGTACCTGGAGTCATTTTGCCTCCAATAAAGTGAAACACTGGCAAATGTGTTCATTTGAACAAACTTCCCACAGAAAGAACACGCATGCTTGTGATTATTTAAAATCAAAACATTATACAGGCAGCATTATCCACTGTCTTGCATACTCCCAGCTTGCCAAGTGACACTTGTGACAATGACCCCTTTGTCTGGGAAGTCCCGCTGATTGTGGTTGATTAAATGCCTTGCTCACGCTTCGGAATCAATGGAAAGCAACGACATCAGGAATGTCAAACCAAGGCAGAGACATCCGGTGACCTTTTTCCATGAGTTCCTTAAGTAGATGCCATTCACGGAGGAACATGCGTCACCAAAAATAGTCCAACGGTCACTCCTCTGCGGAAATCGCTTCTACTAGTTACGGTGTTTGTGTATTTTAGTACAGAAAAGTGTATACGTAAACACACGACGGTAATTTTTTTCCACAAATTGATTGCGAGAGTAGGGCACTCGCTAATACAGAATGATTTAAAATAGCCTACATATTCAAAATTACAGGAATAAAAGAACATGAAATAATGCTAGTGTATTAACCATTTACAGCCCCATAAATATATTTTGATCTATTGAAACCAATTAATAGTTTAAGTGAGGTGACTGGCTCTGAGACGCGGGGGCGGGGTCCACAAAGTAGCATTTCTTAGCTGGGTAACTTGTCGCATTTAAGGTGGTCCGAACTAACGTGGGACGACACGGTGGCGCAGTGGTGAGCCCTGTTGCCTCTGCGATTAGTGTCCAAGTGTCTGGTATCATGGTATGTGACATTTGCATGCTCTCCTACCGTATTTCCACCAACGCGGAGCCGGCGCCGCTTGGTGCCTTGAGAACCTGCCCGCATTTCCACCGGTTCCAAAAACAGAAAGGAGGGGAAACGTTATGTAGGCGGAAGTGAGAGTAAAGGTTCATATGAATTTCGATTTATTTTGATCAGTTTCGGATTCTAAGTTTTTGTATACGCTGCTGAACCGAAAAACAAGAACCTTTAAGTCTAGTTTTCGGAGAACAACTCGCTGTGCGCTCTATATTACCTGTATCCACTTTTGTCTCGTTATAGGCTGCATTTCTCCCCATTCTTCGAATGAGTCAGGCAGGTTGAAAGCGTACAAAAGTACAAACAACTAGGCCTATATGTCTAGGTCCAACATTTTACATAAAACGAATACTGAATGAATACTTTATTGCTTGCTTCTCCATAAATTACCACCTACTCTTGTCTAATATCGCCCGTGCTGGTGTTGTGAAACTTGCCAGCGCTCATTAGCAAAATAAGGTCACATCGTGGGCGGTCCCTTAAGGATGTGACTTCACCTGAAAACTATCAATCAGTACTAGATTATTATAATAAAGCACTTTTTATAGAACCATGTGTATAGGGTAATGTAGCTAACTCTCGCAAAGTACATAATTGAATGGCGTCTTTAATTAAAGTCTTTCCAGTTTACCAAAAGCAAGCAGAGGAAATCCCGGAATACATCGTAATAGATATTCACCTTGAAAATGTATATTTGATTAGTGAATTATAATGATAAACGACATTAATGATCTTTATGTATTCTTGTTGACGTTAATCTATATTATTTTATTATCTGCGCTGAATCTTAATTGATGACTCACGGTATATAAAGCGCCTGTGGGCGCGCTCACATTACTGCTTTTTCCTACTGTGATTATGACGTGTTTTAGGGGCGGGTGGCTTTGGATTCGCGCCGCGGTCTTTTTTATTGTTTTTACGGGAACTTTCGCGCAAAAAACATTGGTGAAAGATGCCACGCAAGCGAACGATAAATGCCAAGTTTACGAAAAAATACCGTGTGGCGTCCCGGCTATTGGTAGCACTGATTGCGAAGCTTTGAACTGTTGTTTCGATGGTCAGACGTGTTATTACGGGAATGCAGGTGGGTTTTAGGAAGACCACGCAGGCTATATGGTGCGACTTATCCGGAACTGCATTCAATGTGGGATTTTTTTTAAAGGCATATTGCAGATGCATGCACTCGAATCTGGGGTCTCAAACTCCAGTCTTGGAGGGCTGGAGCCCTGCACTTTTTTTGGATTTACCTTAACTTAACAAATCTGATTCAACCATTTGCAACTCCTTGTGCTAATTGCCCCACAGCTCTTGCGCTCAATCATTTGTGGTGGAACGGGGAAAGAACTAAACTACGCAGGGCTCTGGCCTTCCAGGACTGGAGCTTGAGACCCCTGACTTGAAATGATAAGGGAACCATTTAAACCTGGAAGTTAACCATTCTATCTGGTAAGTGGGTCTTCCTTGACCAGCTAGTGACTTCCAAATCTTATCAGTGACCGTGCAGTGCACCAGGGATGGGCAGTTTGTGGTTGTGGTGCCCAAGAGTTCCACTCTGCCCCAACTGGATGTGACTTCCCTTACCTTGCTGGATGGCAAGCAACAACCACCTTGTCTCCCTGTTGCAATTACTGATTCTTTTGCTGTCTACAACTTCCCCGTCACTGCCTGTGGCACCACAACCACTGTAAGTACCACAAATCAAGTAGTGTCTGTTCCATACTGTGACACTGGTAAAGCTCTAGCATCCCTCTTAGGTGCAGGGCGATACTATAGTGTATGAGAACAGGATGTTCTCAACATATGAAGTTGGGGTTGGACCCCTAGGCTCCATCACGAGAGACGCCATCTATCAGTAAGTATGGTCTGGGAGCCCTTCTCTGTTTCTGGGATGGCTGAACTGATGGCATTGTCTGTAGTCTGCTGTTCCAGTGCAAGTATACTGGTGCAGCGGTCATTTCCCTGGTGGCTGAGGTGAACACCATTCCACCACCCCTTCCAGTAGCTGCTCCAGGGCCTCTCAGGGTAGAACTGAGGATTGCTAATGGCCAGTGTGCTACCAAGGGCTGCAATGAAGGTGCTGTCACTGGTCTCTATACGTCCTGAATGCATCTGATTTGGTAGTAATTGCCATCCCTGGCTCCGTACAGGAGATTCTGCCTATACGTCCTACTACCAGACAACTGACTACCCTGTAACCAAGGTGCTGCAGCAGCCTGTGTATGTTGAGGTGCACATCTTGGAAAGGTCGGACCCCAGCATTGTTTTGCTTCTGGAGCACTGCTGGGCCACAACCACCCCTGACCCCTTGAGCCGACCACAGTGGCGCCTCCTGGTTAATGGGTAAGTAGAAGGCCGTCTAGTGAAGGCTGTGTATCCTCTGGCTTTCCTGCTTACTACAGGTGGGCATATGCAGGTGTCCTAACCTGGGTGACAAGTACTTGACTGCCTTGGTTCCTGTGAATGCATCTTCTGGGCTCACCTTCCCAACCCACTATAAGAGGTTTGTGGTCAAGATGTTCACCTTTGTGGATGCTGTCTCCACAGCATACCTGATGGAAAAGGTATGGAACATGGCCCGAGTTAATTTTTCAGCAGGTAAACTAAGGATTGCTTCCCTAATCTTTGCATATTCTTGACAGGTATTCATCCATTGCAGTACTGCTGTGTGCACCCCATCTCCCACAGACAGCTGTGCACAGCTGTGCTACAGGAAACGTGAGCTTTATGGCAAGGGGACTGAGTTGCAGGGTCTCTGTAAACCAACCCCCCCCCCCCCCCTCACTACCTGTCTCCTTCCAGGGAGAGCTATAGAGCACCATGCCCACCGTGAGAAGATCCTGGCCTCCAGTGAGGAGATCAACATTATTCCTGAGCCACCAGCCCCAGCTATGCAACAATATAAAGGTGAGGCTGTGCAGTGGGTTGGTGGCTTGACATGATCAAACTAGGAGTGTAACCAGTGTCTTCTGTTGACAGTTCCCCAGTCACTCGGCTACGGTGTGTGGGGTATGGCAGCCATAGCTGTGCTTGGGGCAGTGGCTTTGATGGCAGCTGCAGTTTGGCGTTCACGGCAGTGACTGTGGTAAAGCTGAATAAAATTTAATATTCTGCTTTCATGTGGTTCTGTCATTTTTGTATCCATGAACACTCGGAACCAGAAGTTAATGCATGTGTAAGGGTTCCTCCCCATTTTAATTGCTAATGGAAGCCCAAGGGTGGAATTGTCTGCCGTTCAGGATGAGTTGTCTTCCTAAAGGACTGCTTTTAAAGCGCTGTCTAATGCAATGTCCCTCTAGAAGGCACTGCAGCAGATGTAACTGATGGCTCTCCTCCCTTTAGTAGATGAACTCACACCTGAGCTCTTAAGCATAGGTTGCCTTTGGTTAAGTTGCTTTTATTTGTGGAGTGGCCTAATGGTTAGTGACAAACTCGTACTCAAAAGGTTGCTGGTTCAAATCCCACAGCCACCACATGCCAGTGGGGTACCCCAGAAAATGTAAACTTTTCAGCTTTAACTCATTGCTTCTACACAAAGGCTCCCCAAAGCACAAATTTCCCCTTTATTGTAGGGGATGTACCTCGGTTTTAGCAGTTTTGACTTTACATCCCCCAAAAAGCTGTAAATACTCGATGTTTATGGAACCTGAAATCCTGACTACCATAGAGTACACATTTCCAGAAATGCCAGGAAGGCTTTAATCTAAAATGACCATGTGCTGTCCTACCCACCTAGCTGCCTTGGTGCATTTTTCATGGGGGTTAAGGGCTTTGTGAAGATGTGGTGGGTCCTCCAAGTGTGAGATTTGGATCTGTGGCCATCACAGGCCTAGAGGCCCGACTCACTGATCCAAGTGTTGCCCACTATCTGGTGGAGGGATGTGACCTGTTCTGACCAGGAGACGCCATTCGCAGTTTTGATGGTGGTGGGGGGAAAAATGCAGCCTCAGGTGCCACTGTGCAATCAGCCATTTCACTGTTGATCTAGTGTATCCCAAGTGGGGCATGTGATCTTCAGGCTCCTGGAACCACCTAGTGACAACTCATACCCTTTGGATAGAAGCTGCCTTCTACTGCAGGAATTTCCAAATTTTGAAGGGATAAAGGTACTACTTATGATAAACGTTCTTTGTATTTGGGATTTATGCTTTGATAACCTACACCTAAAAGCAGATGTGAAACTCCTTCAGTGTGTGATACAAGCACTCTCGTGGACTCCAAGCTGAACCACATATGTACCAGTATGCTTGTTGAACATATGGTGTTGGATGACCTGTCTCGCCATGTGAATTTTCTACAGCTCAGCTGTGAGTGCCAGCCTCACCCACAGCAGTAAATCTGACAAAATCGGTTTTTAAAAAGTAGCAGTGTATACTAGTTTTATAACTCACCAATTGTGTTTACATTAACATCGTAAAGTACCTTCTGGGTATTGACTTAATTGTTAGTGCTTTAAGTAGTATGTTTACTAGTAGGAAGATCGTGTAATTAGTTACCAACTCGTATCTAATTTTCCGTGAAGTCAGAACACCGTCTACTGTATTTTTAAGAAACGGTCTACTGGCCCTTTAAGAAGCCGAGTAACTGCCGCCTTCGAAAATGTGCTCCTCAGCAGCAAAAGAGCAGATAAACACACTGAAAACCGACAATGTGCAGACACCACGTTGTGCTCCATACGGGCATAAAAACGAGATAAAAGTGTTAATGTTGCAGGCTACAGACTGACAGGTTTCCTAAGCTTTAGACGAGGTTTTAGTGCATGTTGTACAGGAGTAAAGCGATAAATGATTCGGAGAAGTGCAACCCGAGAAACCGCAGACCAACTAAGCAGCGATGAGATGTCCGAGCGGTGCCGCTGCACGTCAGAGAAAGAAATAAACTTGGGGAGAAGCACAACTTGGCCAAATTTCGCTTCGTGCACGGCGACTGATTAGTGAGGCGGTTTCGGGTGCTGATCCGTCCGGAACGTCGCGAGCGGCATCGGGGCCATCGACATGCTGACGGGACCCAAGGGCTTCTTCAAAGCCCGACAACGCGTCCCAGATGTCAAGGTACTGAGCACTCCTAGGAAGCCGCGTTTTCACTCTGTACATTAGGATACGTTAGCGATTGTTTTGATAAAAAATGTGTACTTGAAGTATACTGCGTTGAAGTATATTGCGTGACATGCAATTACTTTGAACATAATTTGTTGTGAAATGGTCTGGTGCGTTGAGCCTTAGTAAGATTGCACGTGAGGTCATGTATAAAGTAAATATTTACTAAAGTTTGAATTTTCCTAGATGCACAAAAACGTACTATTTATTTATTGTCATTATTATAAATAATTTAATTTAAAAAATGTGTTAGATTTATATTGGCTGTATTTCCTATATGTTTGTATTGTTTACATTATTTATATATGTACCGTGTAGAGTCTGCGTGAAACGACATTTCGATACGACGTATACTGTATATATTGTTGTTTGACAATAAAGAAATCTTGAATCTAATAATAATGTCAGTCATCAGGAAAATGACTAAAACCAAGTGAGGAGAGACTGGCACATTTCATGGCATGGAGGTGTAGGTTTTAATAAGGATGCTGGCACAAGTTTAGCCTATTAGATGCTTTTTGAATAGGTATTGTACATTTCAGGGGCTGATGCTTTAACGTAAAATATACGTATAGTTTATTTGTATGTACAATTTGTTTATTTGTCTATTATTGCGCCCGCCAGGTTTCAGACGTGACTAAGGTCGCCACAGGGCCACCGCAGATTGTAAATATACATTGTGCCAAAATAGATTAATAAAGGTGGTAATTCCGAGAGATGTATATTAAGAACAGGAAATAATTTGTCGTGTTTCTGGGAAAATTAAGACGTGTTAACTCGGGTTCGAGCAATGCAACGATTGATTGAACCGATTAAACCTTACCATTTAAAATGACTTTGCTGTATCGCCAGTTAAGGGCTTAGATTGTGAAGAACCATGGTTCTCCTATCATTTCTTTGAGGTTAAGTCTTGTGTCCGTTAAACTTTGCATGGATTACCAAGCATGTCGGTAGTGGGTCAAGGTTTCCAGCCGAGAATAAAATGTGGAATGTACCTTATGAACAATTCAAATACAATTTCATAAATAGCAGTATGTGGGTGGGGAGGCAGGAAAGCCCGTGTTGCGGCCGCGAAGCTTTGTGCCGGTCGCTTCAGCGGTAATTGTGACAAAAACAATATTCTGGGAGCGCAGATCAGCCCTGGGGCCCACAGAGGATCGCAGCCCGGGCTGACCTTCGGGGCGGCGGGCTTTGTTTGCACAGCCTCTGTCAGCAAGAAGTTTTAATATAGAGAAAGCATGGTCAGCAGTCGCATTTATTAAGAATGATTTTCCCGGGAAGAAGGAAAACACAAATAAATCATACTGTATAACCGATGGAGTTTCTTTTAACCGGTGATTATTCGTACAGCTAATCTATAAGTATACTTAATCACTGACTATCTTTATTTGAGGTTTTTTGTTGTTTTGAACCGCTCACCGTCCTCCCTCTTTAGTCTGTGTATTGTTTATTAAAGGTTACGTCTTCCCCGAGCATCACTTTTCCTTGTAAAAGCTGGAGCTTTTCAGAGCGGTTCCACCTTGCATAAATTTCGTGCTGTACGCCTAAATGTGAAATGAAAACGAAAAGCTAGCTGCCTTGATATTCTTACTTTTTAACCTGTAGCATTAGTGCGCGATCATTTCTTTAGGGCGCTACAGTGTTAATATATGGGTCCTGGGTCGCAGGCTTTAAAATCCCGGTCAGCCGGCCATTAGGAAGGAAAGTTACTGCGGCGAAGTACAAAGCTGCCCAGAGTTGAAGTATAATCTTCACATTAAACATTCACGACCATGCGCTGAAAGTCGTTTCAAATTTATATTTAATTACCCTCCCATGATTTGCCCCCCCGGTGACCTTCAGACCCCGCTAGATCGATATCAATGAGATCGTTTTTATTTTTAAGTTTTATTGCACGGATGTATAAGGCGAAGCAGATAGGAAAAGAGCGCAGGTGGGCGTTTCGGCCACGTTAGCGTGAGGAAGTGGGTAAATAGGAGCTATTTTTGCTGATAAACATGCTGGTGTAAATGCTGATGGCACGCAGCGCCGTGATTAGCATCTATTTCTCATTCTTTGGTTTCCGTTTGCTTATAAAACGCAGCATATTCAGCCGCTTCCGTGCCGATTTATATTAATCTTAACTTTGGGGTTAACACGCGCACTGTTAGTGATCGATGATTTGTCTTTTGTTTTATTCTCTCTTTTGTTGCAGACGGTAGCGGTCTTGCTTGCGTTGAAGCTCAGATTAAGAGTTCCTTTTCTTTTTGTTGCGTTTTTTGGCATTAACGTCGTGAAATTTCAGCCGAAGGGAAGAAAAGCCGCAGTTATAAGCTGCCTTCAGTTCAGGGTGGAGCGAGTGGGGGGGGGGACACTTCAAAGTGCTCATATTTTTAGACATCGGATTTCCTTTCTTATTGATTTCATGGTTTATTTATTTATTTTGGTTCTGCGTTTTGGCGTAGCACTGTAACGAGTAGAGTGGGACGCACGATTCCGCGTGTAATGTTACAATGAATATAGTGGTCGCAAGACATACAACGTCAGCCGTAAAATCACATGTATTCCTTATTATTATTGGTGCTGTTGTTGTTAAGCTTGATACCTTTACCCTTGGGGGAGGGAGGGGGGGGGGGGGGGTGGTGCATTTGAGCCTGCCGTCTCTGGCCAGTGGTGGAAACAGTCCCCGGATGGCTGGTACTAAGGTTTCACCCTCTCTGGCTGACACTTTCCCTCCAGACACACATCATTCTCGCTTGCCCTATCTGTTTCCCATTCTGCTGCTATACTGCACGCGCCCGATGGGGGTGTTGCTAGGACACATTTAGCTCCCTTAAAATGCCCATTAGCACCACCCCCCCCTTACATGTAAACTAATTATTCAGCCTCTGCCCCTCCTAGTCCTGTTTTATCTCGTACTTTTGTGTCCTTTTTGACACAAAAATCCTGTAATGCATGTCTTTGCATGCATGTATGGATGCTGTGATAGCCGTACTGTAGGTCTCATACAGGGTGTATATGTCCCAGCCCTGTCAGGAATTGGGCCTCCGGCTCCCCTGTGACACTTTAATGCTAATTGTGATCTTTCATTATTAGCTGTGTCTGGAATCGAAGGGTTACTGTGGAATTTCCGGGATACAGATATGCACGGTCATAATAAAGATATCCTCCTATTCTGCTTCGGCCTTCACGGAGATGTACTGTCTCTGAATGTGCCGTATTGTGTCTGGACCTGTGACCCTGAAATTGTATGGCGTGTAAGGACCCCCCTCCCCCCGCCTCATGCCTGTCTGCCTTCTCTTTGCCCCGTAGGAGAGAATGCTGTCCCACTGCAGCTTGGATGCAGGGGACAGAGGGACACTTGGCCTGCGGCTGTTGCCAGGTCAGTCTGATGGGATGGTCCACAGCACAAGCTTGGCACTACATCTATTATCCATTTCTGCTTTGATTTCAATAGCTCTCTGGCTGTGATTCTAAGACACAGTGCAACTCACGCTCCAATGCTAACTTGCCCTTGTTATTGGTCACTGATTAGAAGCTCAGCCTATAGCTGCAATATGTCTAGTTGCTTCCTTGACAGCTCATGTGTCTGATGATGTACGAACTACCTTGATTGTATGTCACTTTGGCCAAAAGTTTTCTACTAAATCAACATAAACATATACCTTGTATCTAATTATATATAACAAAATTAAACATAACTAAATGAATGTAAATGTAGTGATTGTAACATAAAAAAACGTGACAGAAATCATGTAGAAGGGGGTGTTTTAAGATCATCGGGTCCATGGTGCGCCTCTGAAGACTAGATAATTAACGTGACAAGGACAGAGAGAAGGTCTGCTTACGGCGTCCGCGGCCGTCAGCGTCAGCAGCTACTTTACCCCGTGATATGACCGACTGGTCAGGGCCTGAATCCCGCATCCTTACGCCAGCACTAAGGTGCCACTTCCTCTTTCCATCTGTGTCACTCCTATGCCGGCATGGCCTCGCATAGCAAAGGCTTCTCATTTTTGTGCTAAATTTGCGTGCAAATATTTACAGCATGAAAAAATATGGCAAGACGTGAAAGAGAGAGATGTGCGTGAGAGCATAACCTTTATCCTAGCTTGGCTTTGGGATTTTTTCTTTGTATATCTGACTTGTTTGTATTTCTGAAGGCCAGGCAGGATGTCACATTTGAATGAGATACAGTCATCTTTAGTTCAGTTATGAGATTTTTTTTTTCACCATTCTCCCTCCTCCCCCAGCTTCCGCATTAATGTTTTCTTCTTTCTGATCGTTGTGCAATTTTACTCAATACAAGCTTGAAGCTTCAGAGACTTGAGCTAAAATTAAAAAATAAACAGGAAAAGTGTGTTTTTTTTTTTGTGGCCTGTGTCTCTCATTTAAATGGAGCTACACTCCCTTACCACTCATAAAAAGGCCTCTTTGCTCTCACAGCAAATGAAGTCTTTGTCCACATCACACGGAGTTCGGTCAAGCAAGCTGTACTTTTTGGGAGAAAAAGAAAATCGCCCCCTTTGTTCCTGCTTTGTATAACTGCAGAACGATGGCGCGCCCTCTCGAAATGACCTGTCCCCTGGCTGTATGGCTGTATGTGTATATATATATACATGCAAAACAGAAGATGGTTAGACCCCAAACATGCATGAAATGGGCAGCAGCCTCTGAGCAAAGTAGGTCTTCTGCTGATAGCCCCCAGCCCGCCCCCCCCCAATTCTGTACATACTGCATGCTTGCCCCAGTTCACTGCCTTCTCAGGTGACACCCCCACACAGAGCCATGTGAAACCAATCCGGCCCGGTGGGGTAGGCCGGATTATAACGATTCAGATGAGGATGGATGGATTGCACGCATGCTATACGTTAGCGTCAGGGTCATGGTTATTAAGGGAATAACCTGGAAGCCTCCCCCCAGGTCCCCGACAATACAGTTTGGGGGGGGGGGGCAGTTCTACTGCGGGGTCTTCTGATGAGACTAAAAAGTGCTAAACGTTTACATTTGAAATCCTCGGTCCCCACCCTTAGGAGCATCTTTTTCAAGCGTCGGTTGTAACCTTAAAATGTCCAGCTAGTGGCTCAGCTAACTTTAGTGTTGAATTTACTTTTCAACTGGCTTTTGAGCTGCAAGTAATTATTCAGTGTTGCTGTCCTTCGATGCTGCAAAATGCCGCAGAGCTGTAAAATGAAATGCATCCGCAATCTAACTCTTTAATGTAGAATGTGAGACACAAGCCCCATATGATGCGCTTGTATTAATCTCGACTTAATCCACGCAGAAGTTGTATTATCTGACTTCTGCATTGTGCCGTGCACAGCTTACAAATACACATAAATATCTGCTGCAGTACTGAAGAACAGCCTTCCCCACTTTTTTTCCCCTGATATTTCCAGGTAAAGATTCCCCGATTATCACCGGTGTCTCTCCTGATAACTGAGCTACATTTTCTGTGTGGAGTGTATTCTGTGTACACGGGTTGATGCTGTGCTCATTGTATTCTCTTCTTCTTCTTGTATTCTTGTACTAACGGCTGGGTTTTGGCTCTGGGAGTATGTTAAAGACAAGTGTATGTGTGGAGTTCAGGTGCCAGACTGCAGCCAAATTAGCCCACGTAGCCTTATATTAGTTATGAGGCTGCTATGTGTAAAAGTCTGGTCGGTGCCTCACTTTCCTTACCATCACTGCTTAGTAAATCAGCATCATCCGGAGTTTCCTAAAAATAATCTGGTAGGTAGATTTGACATTAAAATATCAACATGCTTCCAAGTCCAGGGCTGAGATTGACAGCTTCGTGCCTGTCCTCCGCAGGTGAACGTATCCTCCAGAAGGCTGTCCTGGTCAGGAAGAAGCTGACCTGCAGAGAGGGCGGTGGCTGGCTGGCCGGCACACTCTTCTGCACCCACTTCAGGGTAGCTTTCGTGTCCCAGGATGAACCGAAGCGTGACGTAAGTGCCAGGTCTGTCACCTACTGCTGTTGCGATGATCAGCTTGGAACTGGTGCATTGTTGTACTGAGGCCATTACTTGACCCAACCAGATGCTACGGACACAAGCTGACTCTATGTTAAAATCTCTTAACGCCTGTGGGGTTGGGGGTTCAAATCCCGCCCCCTCTTTGTCTGTGTGGAGTTTATATGTTCTTCCTGTGCTGTTTTGTATTTCCTCTTGGTACTTTGCTTTGCTCCCACAGTTCAGAGACATGCAGTTACGTTAATTGACATCTTTAAATTTCCTAGTGTGTATTATTGTTGTGAAAGTGTGTGCTTTTCTCTGATGTGTTAGGGACTGGATCTGGGGGGTACCCCTACCTGTTTTATCCTGTGCTGCCTGTGATAGGCTCCAGGCCACTCACGACCGTCACCAGGATTAGGGTTTGGAAGGTGGATGTACTGACTGTCGGCGGCTTGTAGTGCTGCTTCATGCTGTGCTCCGTTTCTCAGGAAGATACCGACCCCATTCTTCTAGAAGACCACGATGTGGCACTGGCCTGCGTAGAGAAGGTGGTAGCTGGTAAGTCGTGTTTTCACACCTCAGTGTGGAGTAACTGACTGTGAGTCGAGAGGCTGACAAACTGAGGTCTGGCCTCCTCCAGTGGGACCCTCGCGGATCAAGGCCGTGACGCCCAGCTCCACCCTAAAGTTCATCCCCGAGGAGCTACTCCTGTACTGCAGGAACTTCCAGGTGCACTGCTTCCTGTTCGATCGCTTAACCCCTGAGACCCAGGCTGTGGAGGTGAGTGGAAGCAGTCATATCGGTTCGTCTCTGCCAGTATTTCTCAACCCAGTCCTTGGGGACCCCCAGACAGTCCACGTTTTTGCTCCCTCCCAGCCACCAGTACCGGTCATTCAGTGTCCTTGATTGGCTGAGAGCTGGGAGAGAGCAAAAATATGCACTTTTGCAGATCCCCAAAGCCCGGGTTGAGAATCACTGCTCTACGCCTCACTGCCTCAGTCTCCTTCCTCCTTAACCTTGTCTGTGTTATGATCCTTACAGATAACCTGCACTATCGCTAAGGCCTACCAGCCTCTTCAGCCAGGAGCCCTGCTAACCTTTCTGAATGCCGCTTTCGGAAGTGTGGGTAAGTGGCTCAGGTAGCAATGCCCCATTCCAAATAGGCCCACTCTCTACTGTGTGCATCAATTGATTATGGATACTGAACCGAAGGACACGTTTGCCCATTTCAGTGAAGGACCCCATTTATGTGGCGTCCGTTATTGCAGAGTAAGTGGATGAAATTGAGTCGTATTGTCGTCTCCAGAGATGAGGCAGCGTCTCAGCAACCAGCACCGAGATGCCACCATGTGCTGGTTTGACACCACCTCTGACTGGGAGGTCGAGCTGGAGAGGACGGGGGCCGAAGGGTGGAGGGTCAGCAGCATCAACGACCGCTTTGAGATGGCTGCCAGGTATCGGCCAGCAGCGCCCCCTGCAGGGCCCTTTCCCCCCTTTGTCTGGGATTGTTTTAGGCCTCTGAAGAGTAGTTCCAAAGAAACACCATTTCTGATCATTTTTAAAATACATGCTTTGGCTTAAATCCGACACATGCTGTCGTTGCAGTCTGCCCAGGCTTAATGTGGTCCCACAGAAGGTCCTGGACACTGAGCTGAAGAATACCTTTGCCCATTTCAATGAGGGGCGTATCCCTGTGAGTGTTACTGCAGTTCCAGTGTCCAATGATAAGCCGCACAGCTGCCAAAGTCTGCCTTCCCAAAAGTCAGACGTTGAATGCGAATCCCAGGTGTATAACTTACCTCGGTGTGTCTTAGCCCAGTCCCCCAGGACCCACAGGCAGTCGACACTTGTGCTCCTTCCCAGCTCCCAACAGACCTGTACTCCGTGTCTTTGATTGTTTGGTTCAGGTGTGCTGGGAGCTAGGAGGGAGCAGAAATGTAGATCGTCTGGGGGGGTTCCCAAAGACTGAGTTGAGAAACACTGATTTATTTCTATTACCTTGAATAAATTCACAGTACTTGCATTTGTGTGATGAATGGTAGTAGTAATAATAATAATAATAATACTGCTACTTCAACTGCTCCTTCTGTCCAATGCAATTTACCAGCTAACTTTTTATACAGCTAAATATTTAGTTTAGGTCTCTTGTACAAGGTTACAGCAGCACTGTCCCTCCTGGAACTCTGATGGACACCTTTTGCTGTGATTCGTTGCTGCGACTGCTTTACCTGGGTAGTTTTCCACAAAGCGGGATTTCTCCGGTAGCTGGCTTAACTTGGTTAGAAGTCATGATCGTTCAGAAAGAGTTTAGGTAAGAAGCATTCCTATTGGACAGTGGTGACTTCTAGCTTAAGTTAACCCCAGGTAAGTGAAGGCTGTGGAAACGTTGTGGAGACCGACGCCCCCTGTCTGCGTTCTAGCGGTGGTGCTGGCACCACCCCAGCGGGTCTGACCTGCTGAGGATGGCAGGCTTCAAGAGCAATATTTACTACGAGAAGGACGATGTCAGGTAGGACCTCTGGGTACCTCTGCAGAGTGCTGGATGCCTGACATAGTATCAGAGAGGCCATAATATTACCAGGGTAAATGGCATCCTTTCATGCCTCCAGTAATCGATTATCCACTTAGGAGTAATAAACTGTTTGCTATTCCGAGCGCTTCCTCACTCGGCGCCGAAGCACCTTGGCTTTATTAAAGGGCGGCCGCATGGGAAGGCGGTCACATGACATGCCAGCGGGGCGGCTTGGGGCTGAATGTTCTCCTTCCCGCGGCCCAGGAACCTGGAGGCGCTGGTATTCGGCGGCCGGCGGCAGTGCGTGGTTGTGGAGCTGGCGGAGGAGATGCCCACGCTGGCCGATCTCCAGCAGGCTCACAGCCGTCTGCGTAGCCTCTGCCTGGCCGGTACGTTCCCGCCACCAGGGGGCGTGCTGGTGCGCGCACTGTTATGACGCAGCATATGTTGGCTTGTTCGGAATATGCGTTGGATGATGCAGGAGACTTGGAAGTACAGAGACACTTAAATTGAATTAGTATGTGACTGTATGTGGTGGCTCACTGGGTAGCAATATAATCTCAGACCCCCACTTCCACTCCGTGTGTGTGCAGTGTGCATTAAATCCCCATCAAGTAATGTTTATCTCTGGGTCCCTGAGGTTTCCTTCCTGTAGTCAATAAATATACTGTTAAAACTTAAAATGACGACTTAAAACGCACCTTTTTCAGAAATGCCTGAATTAGCACTTCTGGTATTATACTCTGAGCTCTTTTCAAAAAAAAAAAAAAAAAACCCTGCACTTTCCCAACAGAGTATTAGATCGATGGTATTCATAGCCTTGGTTTTATTGAGCTA
>JAODKL010000047.1:10959005-10970548 GCA_026780765.1 Petrocephalus schoutedeni
GGAAATTCATTGTAGAGTCTTAAAGCACTTATGTAAGTCTCTCTGGCTAAGGGCGTCTGCCAAATGCTGTAAATGTAAATGTAAATGTTAGGGGAATCTGTGTCTTTAAACTGTCCACTGTGTGATCGTGTGCTGTCTGCTCCAGTAGCCTGTATTGGATAAGCAGTTAAGGAAGAGGGATGGAGTAGAACAGACAATAATGGGGGATGATTTAGTGGAGCTCTGCGCCAGATCACACGTGGCCAATCTGGGCTGCACTGAAAGTGGCGGTGGGCGCGACGGCAGCCTGCTTGCACATAAATGCCATGTGGAGTTCCAGCTTTTCCCGCGGCTCGTCTTGCGAGCCGAGGATCCCGCTTTACTGCATATAGGACCACAGTTACTGCTGGCAGGAGAGCAGAACCGCCCGTCTGCTAAGAATTAATCTCTCTGCACGTCAGTGATGTTACATCTGCTTAAATCACCTTCGCGATCTGCGATTCGTAGGGGATTCCGCTTTATACCTAAAATGCAAATGACCCGACGACAGAACTGGTCAGCAATAATGAGAAATGCTCTGTGACGTATATGTGGTGATCACTTGTGCATTTCTACAAGGCCTTCAGCCTGGCGAGTTTGGGAATAATGCTAGTAATGCACTCGAATAAGTTTTGTGCGAGAACATCTGTGGTCAGCACGGCCACCAGATCCACGTGACGCTCAGCGGAGGGGAAGAATCTGCTGGTTGCATTTCTGCTTTTTATGGGTGAAACGAGGACGGGCTGGGGGCGGAGCTAACGCGACACAAATGGGAATGTCAGGCCAAGGAGAGGGGCTCTCAGGAAGGTGCGAATGCACATGGGACGGATGTGTCTGGGCTGGACAGGGAGAGGATCATGGCTGTTTGGGTAGGTGTCAAGCTACAAATGGGGAGCAGGTGAAAAGCAGCAATGCAGATAATCCTTACTGTGCTTTCCAATATGGCCACTGGCCACATTTTCCCCACCCCGGAGAGATAAGCAGGAAGTACAGCAGCCAGCTGACTAACTATATTATATCATTTAGGCAAACAGACACAGCTCACTCAGGTTGCCGGGAATGATTCCGCGGTTTGACAGTTTCCGGGATTGGTGTCCTCTCTTCCGTCCCACCAGACGTTTCCCTGGCGGTCACCGTGCCAGAGGAGAAGTGGCTGTCCTCGCTCGAAAGCACCCGGTGGCTGGACCATGTCAGGTACGACGCCGCAGGTCGGCATCTGAAAGTGATCACGTCACGATCTGGACAGAGCTCAGTGGCAACCAAGTATGAGAGAGCAATCTAAAGGAACTTACAGCTTGGTAAGAATATTAAGGGCTTTGATAAGTATGTCTGACAATGACCACAAAGATGTGAAACACCCATATTTATAGGGATCTTTTGTGACATTAATTACTTATTCACTATATGCAGCTCTTAAATGTTTAGCTGTCTTTGTGGACTGTAGTTTTCTGGCAACAGTAAACAGTATGGCATTCGAAAGCCATTTTAGGCCATTTTAGCTGCGCTGTGGACTACCTGCTTGTCATTGTCTGTACCCTCAGTGTCAGGTTTGATGTTATCTCCCGCATCACAGAACAGCCTTGAACCATTTACAGGTCAGACCTATGGTGTCTTAGTGTTTTAGTTTCTGCTGTAAAGTGCGGCTCTAGATATCTTATAATCTGTGGGTCTGTTTAGTATAATTCCGTCTGCCTTTGTTCTGTTTAGCTTTAAAAAAATACCAACCTTGCTATGATTTATAATAAATTGTTGTTCTGTGGTAAGAGCAACACAGGAAATTTCTCTTCTGATGAACTAAAAGCAAAGCGTCGCATTTCCTGTCGCGGCGAGGCCGCGGGGAGCGGGGTGGGGCCGCGGCCCGTGACGCGTTTGCTGCGGTGGACTGACGCGGTCTCGCCCTGTGACTCCAGGTGCTGCCTCAGGAAGGCGGCAGAGGCGGCATGCCTGCTGAGCGAGGGCCACCAGACGGTGATATTACAGGGTGAGTCACGGAACCAGAGCGTTGGCAGCTCTCTGCTGCCAACTATGTCATTCACTTGCTGTTCAGACTATTTGAAGAAGTTTTTAGGGTGGATACGCTTTATTAAACGCCTGTTGCCTCAGTTTCACTAGAAAATCGAAAAAACACCTGCAGCCTTTGGGAGTTCACGTCCTGTACCACTAGAGGGCGCCTTTTATCTAAGACATCAGTCTGTGTCTTTAATTGGGAATGCTGAATATTTTGTTTTATGCTTTGTCTGTGCACCTGTCTGTCGCCAGAGGCAGAAGACCGGGACATGAATTGCGTGGTGAGCAGCCTTGTCCAGGTCATGTGTGACCCGCACTGCAGGACCCTGGCTGGCTTCCAGGGCCTGGTGCAGAAGGAGTGGGTCATGGGCGGTCACCGCTTCCTCAGCCGCGCCAATTACCACAGAGAGCGGGAGAAAGAGGAGGTAGCCATTGCCGAGAGGCCTGTTTAGTTTGATTTGCTAAGAGGCCGTTCCCCACACTGATGACATGCACTGGTTAACAAGCTCTGTGCCATTTTGGGGTGGGAGCTTGGATGGAGTGAGGTTTCTTAACCTTTTTGTACCGATTTGGCCCCTGCTCAGGCTCCTGTATTCCTGGCGCTCCTAGGTTCCTGGACACTGTGCCCCCATGTGTGTCTGTCTCCGAGTCCCCATGTGTGTCTGTCTCTGTGTCCCCATGTGTGTCTGTCTTTGTGTCCCCATGTGTGTCTGTCTCTGTGTCCCCATGTGTGTCTGTCTCTGAATCCCCATGTGTGTCTGTCTCTGAATCCCCATGTGTGTCTGTCTCTGAATCCCCATGTGTGTCCTCTCTGTTCCCCAGATACCAGCTTCTGGGTTTTCCCTTTCACAGTCACTCTCATTCCTCATTCTCCCAATTTGGCTGAAAATGTGTGTTTCCTCAGCGTTTTAAGCAAGGCCCTGGGGGACCCCCCCCCCCCCTCCCCGCCCCATCTCTGGCCAGGCTCCTGTGTTCCTGCTTTTCCTGGACTGCGTGTGGCAGCTCTGGGCTCAGTTCCCCTCCCGCTTCCAGCTGACGCCGGAGTACCTGCTGGCCGTCCACGACAGTGCCCACCTGCCGCTCTTCAGCAGCTTCCTGTCCAACTGCGAGCTGGAGCGCAGTCGGCGCGCCAAGGTGATGGCCATCTTCACTTTAGCTAATTAGCATTAGTGCTAATATAGGTGTCTGTGGAATTGCCAGTAATAGCAGAAGTACATATATATATTTTTAGCGATTAATAATAACATGCCTGGGGGGGGGGGGGTTCCCCCAGGAGGTTTATTTCTCCCTACTTGAGAGTTTTTGGTTCCTTTCTTTCTTTTTCTCTCTTTCGCTCTCTCTCGCCCTCTCTGTCTCATGTACCATTTTGTAATGAATTAAATTGAATAGTATATATATCTCCCCTATCTTGCGCCTGTGCCTGCCGTAAGCATGTGAGCACTGCCAGCCGGAGACGCTATCCCCTATGTGTGGCCACGCTTAGCCGCATGAATCTGAATCTGACTTCTCTCTGCACCTCCGCAGTTGTTCCACCTTCTTCCTCAGTGCTACACCCCCGTAAACGGCGTGAGCAAGGGGCTGCCGCAGACTCCCTGGCATGGATTTCCGGACCCGCCGCTGCCCCCAGTGTGGGACTGGGCCCTGCAGTACAGCCCAGAAAGACGCTCCCGATTCACACAGCCCATGACCCGGCCCGGCCCTCCCCCACCCGTCGCCAATGGGAGTCTCAGCACCGGCAAGGTAGAGTCTCTGCTCGGGTGCCTGCTGATGTGCATGGTCAGGTTTGCCACCACCTGAATATACCTCTACTCCTCTACACTGTTAAAGCATCTGAGGGGTTTGCTGTCTGCCCAGCCCCTTCAGCAGCACACTAGCTGCTGGAGATGTTATTACCAGTCCATAGTGGCCAGTGAAGGTATTTTGTTGTGCCTTTGAACATGGTCCCTAACTGCTAATTGCTATAGTATCTAGTCGTTTCAATGAACAACAACAACCTACAGTTGGAGCCTCCTTGGACAAAACGTCTGGTTAAGATGATGAGTGAAAACACATCTCAGGTCTAGGGTTACTCGCGCTATAATAACAAAGGGCCTTAAGGAAGTAAGTACTGCATTGCTTAACTGTACATGTATTATTCCATCTGTTTCTCAGTCGACCGGTCATATAAACGGACCTATAAAATCTGCTTGTTGGGCTCCCTGTGGAGCGCGGTTGGGAAATTCTGCATTCTGGAACTGTGGAGATGGCGTCACAAGCCAACGTCCAATGATATGGTAACTCAGAGCTGGGCTAGCCGGGCCTAGTTAGAACACAGCCCATCTGTGGACCATATGATATAATTCACCATTAGCGGTTGTGGATTTGGGTCGGAACGCCAATGTGGTTTGGCGATACGGCTGGTGGCGAGCGGAGACCCGAACTTGCTGAGTTTCTTTTCTTTTTTATTTTCTAGTTATGTCTTGTGAAATCACCGGATTCACAAGAACCGAGCGGGTTCCCCGGGGGACAGTTCCCTCGGCATATGTGAGCGGGGGCGGACTGAGCTTCTCGCACAAACAAACAGCGTGCTCTCTTCTTGGACTCATTCTCACAGAGCTGAGGAGAGCAGCATGTCACTTTGAGATCTCGGGCAGACAAGACGTCCCATAGGTCAGATGACGCAAGCTTGAGTTGGACTCGTAGAGTCCTAGAGTTGCGAGGCAACAGTGCTAACCCCTGCGCCACCATGCCGCCCCGTAATACTTTCAGTATCCGCCAAATTCAATATGAAATTTAACAAGGGTGTTTGTTTTGTGTTGCCCTGTGATGTAATAAACAGGCATGCTGAAAATAGAGTTCAGCGCAATTAGAGTGTTCACAAATCAGCGGAAAAAAATGTTCGGAAAGAACGCCGCAGTAGTCTTTCCCCAGCCCGTCAGGCACGTTACGAGCGAGATCATCTCCATACGGCAAGACATCACAGTCCTTATAGCTGAAGACAGGACTCCAATGTGATACGGTCTATACCTGGAAATGCCACTGAGTCGATGGGAAATTCTGCGGGTTGGGAATGACTTGGCAGCGTAGGAACGTATAACAACGTCTAAGTGGTTGATGACAGTGTGCCTCTCTACTGTACCTTCTACCTAGACAGCTCACAATGCCGTTGAAACAATGGCAGATTTCAGTGAAATTCAGTGAGATTTCAGTGAAGACTCTGCCTTCTTTTGCCTTTAGGAGTGGGAGTTCACCAGCACCAGTACTGGTTATTTTACATGACATTATAAACTTATGTTATCCTCTTACCCAAAGTGAAAGGCAGGATTATGTCTGTGTTCAGGTTCCATATTTGAAATAAAATGTTTTGTGGTAATTGAGTAAGCCCCCCCCCCCTTCCCCCCAGACCACAGGTGAAGCCCCAGGGTCTGTGTTCCTCTTCTCCCGGGGGACCTTCACCTCCCCCTCTAACCTCCTCCCCTGGCGAGAGGGTGGAGGAACAGGGCTGTCCAGGAAGAGTCAACGGCGTGACCCGCCCCCTGAAAGTTCCCTGGCACCTGATTGGCTCCTGAAGGACCGCCAGGACCTGTCAGGAACCCTGATCCCCCAACTGCTGGCTCCCTGCATGGCTCTATGGAAAGACTGCTACTTCCGGGGGGTGCTACAAATACAGGTATTTTATGTAACGGGCGGAGTGGCACAAGTCTTATTATCCTGATAAATTTAGTAATTGATATTTTAAGAAGAAAAAAAATAACAAATAGCCTATCGATCTGTTTAAGCAGTCTGACTTTTTCCTGGTGTCTTTCTACCGTCCATCGTTGGAGAAATTTCCAGTGATCTGCAATAGTAAGCCATTAGCTGTGAATCCTCGGCAACTGCGCACTGCAGAAACACGTGCATGTTTTTCTATGCCGAGCAGTCTTGGTCTGTTGTGGTTGTGTGTGAGAGCTCAGAATTTGAAATTCTACAACGAGACTTTAGAAGGTTAACAAGAAGAATTTTTTTAATTTGTAGGATTTGCGTTTCTGACTGGCTCAATTTCTAACTTGTCAAATAATTTTGTTTCTGGGCAGCACTCCGGGCCTGCCCCCTAAAGGTTAGATGCAAGACAAGGCCATTCAAAAGTTTTGAATAACAGAATACCATTTGTTATAAAAATGAATTGACAGAAGATATTCTGTTGATTGGTTTTCCATGGATCTGTATCACCGGATGCTTCCAGTAAATCCTGACAGAGATATGCCCAGTCTCTGTACGATGAGGCGTGTCACTGTACGATGAGGCATGTCACTGTACTTGAGAAAACGAGGCTCATCCACAGCGGTTACAGCTGTTCTGAATCGGCCAGCCGTCTCTCGGCCTGGTTTCAGCGGAATTCCAGCCTGGAGGACAGAGGAACTGTGTGTCTTTCCCTGCAGGCTTTCTGCCAACCGGAGACCACATCCGGCCACCCCGTGGAGCAGCTGGCCAGGGAGGTACGGCAGCTCACAGAGGAACTGGCGTTGGCATCAGCCATCAGAGCCAGGGGTTTGGGTCAAGTAGACCTGGCACCTGCCTCAGCTAGAGTACCGACGGCAGCACTCTCGTCCACGCCGCCATACCACAGCACCAGGACAAGCCTCTGACTTCAGCTAAAGCACCTCCCCTCTCTGCCAGGTTGCATAGAGGAGGCACTGTTGAGCCGAAATCCTTCCCATCCAAACAAGATACAAACTTTTTGAATGGTGTGTTCTTTTGGCTTTTAGCATCATGCTAAACCCTACATTGTTTGTAACACCCTCAACTGGGACCAAACTGTTACTGCAGATCAAAGTAATGTTGCGGTAAGTAGAATAGTGGGTAATGGAGGGTAAGGGATATTTACATGGTCTTCAACCAGAATAGATTACTAACTCAAAATAATCAAATCTGGCTACTTACTGTCCATTTTTATGTATATAGTATCTATTTAAATATATAGTTGTATAATGTGTCAGCTTTCTATTTGTCTTTCAGTCATTGGACGTGAGTCTCACTGCATCCTAAAAATAACTTCAGTGAGTGACTTGTTGCCCTAGACGCCACAGGAAGTCCTGTTGAAGAAGGCAACCGTGTTAACAGTAAAACGGAAAAATGTCAGAGTGTTTTACCAAAAAGAAAAGGTTTGACTTCGAGGTGGATTTTTTTACGAGCTGTCAGTTCAGATTCTGTTGCGGCTTGACTTCTGTGCCAGCCTAAAAGCGAAGTGAAACGAGAGCAAACCAAAGACCAAGTGTATTTTTATTAATTCCCTAAATGTAATTGGGCGACATCCTTGAAATAAGAATTCCGTTTCTGTTACATTTGTATTTATGACACGAGTACTGGAGCTGTTGCTGCTGTGTTTGTGTTTGTGTGCATCTTCCTGACCGTTGCCCCCCCCCAAAGATATAATTATCTATTCATGGCTAATGGGCCCCTTCATGTAAGCAATGCACAAACATCAACCTGTGTATGTTTTAGATAAACATGCACGCACCTATCGGGTGAGCTGGTCTGGGTAAACACATTGATGAATAAACAGCCAGCAGATGGCCATCTACACAAGCACCCAAATACACGTAGCTTATCATTCTGGTTTGTCCAAGAGTGAATCCCACACCTCTAACAGACACCTTCTTTGTGTGAGCTTAGTGTATCGGCACTGCTGCCGGCGATTTCCTCGCAGCTGGCACCATGTAGCCAGTCAGGCTGTTATTAACCAGTTAGTTTTTATCATGTTATCATCTCTTCTGTCGATTTTATCAGCATAAACATGGTTTCTACGAGCAAATCATTTTAGAGGGTAAGGATTTTACAGTGGGAGACTATTATGTTCTTTTGGAATGCCAAAACTCTGTATTATAAGGACTGTCACAGAACGTCAGGGACCAGCATCACCCCGCAGAAGCGAGGGGCCCGATTTCAGGTTTGCTTATACACTACTGGTGTTGTGCCTTCGGGGGCCAGCCGGGCCTAAATAAGGCAAAAGGTGTTTCTCAACGAAAGCTGCACTTCCTGTATCTGTGAACAATGACGACAGTGTTATACCCTTTTGGTCTCACTTACTCCTCGCTTTGGTGCAAATGGCAGGTCGATTTATAATTTGTAAGGGTTTTTTTTTGTATTCATCTTATTTGATGACAAAGAGAAATAAATCTCTTAATTTATCAGTTTTAGGGTTACTTTTGCTTGCTATTGTCAAATGACTGGATTCATGTACTATACAATATAAAAAGTCAATGAATTATATATATTTGTGTATGTATATTATATGGACAAAAATATTAATATATTATACCTACAGGAATTTTTGACATCCCATTCATATATAGCACAAACAGATTACATTCATTACAGAACCATTTATTTTTAGGAAATTACAATTTAAATGAAAACATAGCCATTGTAATTAAAAGCAATGACATATGTACAACAGATACCAGTATATACAATATAAATCAGTTTGAGGTGACTATAATACTTAAGCTTTATACCCAAATACTGAGGACGTATTAGCACTTTAATACAGGACATAACTAAATGTGGCTGGCTTATTTCTCTCAGCCTAGTATGACAGCAAGGAAGAAAACAAAAAGTTGACACACTTGTCTGAGATGCCTATCATACCATCTTCCAGCTATTGTTGTGTTTACAAATCTGAGTTCTCCACCATGTTACTACGGTTTCGTCATTTCAACAAATCAGAAACCACACTCAGACAAGGCTGTAGGCTCAGTTTGTTCCTGTTTATGCCCTCTCACCTTGCACAGTCAGCAGTGTGCCAGACCACAGCTTCTCAAGATACAGCACGCTGGTGCTCATCACTGGAAAAACCACTCCCCAGTCACAGAATAACAAGGCCTGGCCCACAGAAGTCAGCTTTCACAGATCAGTCTTAGGCCTCAGCCTATGCCTATGACTCATAATAAAGAGAATAATTTAAACAAGCATTTAAGATTTAAAAATTAAATGAAATTGTTAATCCATTTTTAATTAGTGCAAAGGTATACATAATAAAATATTGGTGACATGTACTATGCATCAGTTGATACAGATGCATAATACCAGCCCAGTCAAACCCAGTACTTAAGAGGCTGGTTAGAATGAAAGCTACCATGCACTGTGGTACCTGAAGACCAGGCTTGTCCTCCAAATAGAACCTTGCCTAGTAGTTACTGCTGTGTGTCTGAATGCTTTGCCAAGAATTGCTTTCATGTTCCCGGCTCCCGCACTTCCTCAGTGGCTTCCTGCTGCAGAGTTCCATTGCTGGTGTTGCGGGAGTCCTCCCTCTGGGACCTGAAGCCCCAGCTGGCAGATAGACTTGCACATGGGACAGGGGTACTCCCACAGGCTTTCGATGTCCATGAAGGCCTGGTTCACTATGCGGTCCATGCAGGAGTCACAGTACATGTGTCCGCAGCTCAGCTGCTTGAGGTAGGCATCGTAGGAGATGCAGTTCTGGCAGTGAGGCAGGTCTGTGCCCACGGAGGAGCTGCAGCTCTGTGAGCGGCTGTCGCGGCCGTCCACCTGGTTCAGGGTGTGTCTGCTAGCGGACCTGCACAAGGACCAGTGTGGACACTGTGAGATCTCAAGCCATATTTAACAGCAACAGGACGCTCCCACACAGCGTGCTAAAGTCACCCGCTAACTCCTCAGTATTTGCTAATAGATAAAAAAAATCGTTATCATTATATTACCTTTATATTATATTACCTAAGTAATATCATTATATTACCTCTTCTAATTCCCAGAACAATCCTCAACGAATGTAATTTCTGAGATTCTACCTAATCATCTGATTTCATTCCCCATTGTGGAGATGGGTTGACTGTGCATTCGTCAGTGCATCTGCCCTTTCATTACAAGAAATAATCTGATAACCCCCCAAAAACTTTATTTCAGAATATTACATATTTAATACATGTCAGACCCCAGTGAGTGCTACGAGATTCTGGAGCCTGCACTACCACGATTTATCCAAATGACAAAAAAAACTTAAGTGGTCGGTGATGCATGAAGTTGTAATTTCCTGAGTGGATAAAATTGTGTCCAAGGGTCATAGGTTTTTGAAACATAAAAAACGTCGTTAATTACGTCCTTCTCGCTCATTTTGAGACAGGTGTACATGCAACCCCAGTCTGTCAGCTATATCAAAGTGAGTTTCCCAGAATAGAATAAGTCGCCTACATTAATTATGCTTTGTAACTGTGGATGTATAACAGCAAATTAAGCTGTGAATCCGATATGCGGATCAACCACATAATTTAAACCAACGGCCAATGACTCAATACTTTTTTTTTATATTTTCACTTTAGGTGAGTGTTGTCTAGCACGCTCAGTGCTTGTGCTGCGTTTATTCTTGCATTGGTAAGTTTGCAGCGAAGAGGAAATAGAGGTAAAATACGCACCTCTGCGCCGATGCTGTGCGCCTCATACAATCAAAGCCCATGACTGACAGGATTCTCCGGAACAGCTCCATGCCGGTGTTCCTCATAGTGCGCCTAGCTGGCGCTGGTGGCGGGGCGCGCGTCCGCGTCCGAGGCAATAAGCATCGCCATATATTACGGGGTTTCCTCACGTTCTTTTCCGATATTCCGGTATTTTTACGCCTCGATCCGACTTGCGTTACTGGAGATGCGGCGTGTAACGAAAGCGTGCCGCGGTGTAACTTACTGGTAAACAGCTCGCCCAGCATGACTTGACTTGCCACTCTAAAGTAACGTGAAATTTCACAAGAGCTAAACTTGTTCTGAAACCGGTACAGCTTGATTTCTATCTTAAACTGTTTTAACTTGGCCGAGAGAAACTTGGAAACAGTCAGTGCGATCGCTATGGATGGTGTTTTCTGTTTGCCGTTAAAATTTAAGAATGGACAAGGAATGAAGTCAGAAAGAAATTACACGAAAACGAATGTGCGGTAATGACATTTGTGAAATCAGACTACGCAAGCCAGTCGGATTTGGTGATGTTCAGAGGATGTCAGTGTCAGCAATAACAGCATTATTTGAAATACAGTGGAACTATCGTATTTGCGATTGGCTAAATCCGTATTTAGTTGTCCACAAATATTTGATATAATAAAAACATGCATTTTCTCTGTATGTCATCGACCAATCAATTCCTTGCGACTTAGGTCTAGCCATATAAGGTAATAAAGTTCCTCCCCCCTGTGACGTACCGCTAATTCGTTAAGCCGATGATGCGTTTCGAGGCCCCGGAAATTTCAAGTTCTCGAGTTCACATCAATAGAACACCTTTACAAATGTTTTATAAAAGTGTGTTTTCATTACTTATTAAGAAGTCCTATACGTTGGGCTTAACAGTACAACCGACATGATTTATTAGGTTATCAGTGTATATTTAGCTCGTTAGCAGTATGTTTTGCCGATTATAACCGACATATTTTGCTTGATAATATTTGTCTCACTGAAAGGTTTGTAAGGGCGGTATGCACACCTACACGCACGGTGGTGCGGTGGTTAGCACTGTCGCCTCACACCTCTGGGACCGGGGTTCGAATCCTGCCCAGTTCCATGTGT
>JAODKL010000047.1:10994091-11006271 GCA_026780765.1 Petrocephalus schoutedeni
GTCAGAGCCCTCGCATCCGGTCACAGCCCCTCCTCTGTTTTGATCAAAAAATAAAAAAATGCGTCAGAAGCCACGGTGCCTTATTCTAAAAATAGCAGCTCCCTCACATCTGCTGACGGGCGGTGGGGGGCTGGGTCCCAGGTCCCACCCTCCGGCAGAAGCACGCTGTCAAGGAGGCGACGAGACAGAGAGAATGAGAACATCATTTGTGTTGAGATGTGGCTCTCTACAGCTCGCCCTCTTTCTGAGCCTCTGTCGATCTGCTTCTTTCTTCTCTCCGTTGTTATTGTTTCTGTTCCCTGTTCTTTTTGTCTTTCCTCTCCCTCACATTGCTCTCGTTCTCTCCTCTGTCTGTTCCTTCACTCTCCTTTTGCTGTCTTCCATTATTAAGTCGCCCTCCCTTATCTCTCTCTCCGTTGCCCTGTCTCTCCCTCCATTGCCCTGCCTTGTCTCTCTCTCTGTCGCCCTGCCTTGTCTCTCTCTCCGTCGTGTTGCCTTGTCTTTCTCACCATCACCGTGCCCTGTTTCTCCCTCCATCGCCCTGCCTTATTTCTCTCTCCGTTGGCCTGCCCTGTCTCTCTCTCTGTCGCCCTGCCCTGTCTCTCTCTCCGTCACCCTGCCCCAACTCTCTCTCCGTCACCCTGCCCCAACTCTCTCTCCGTCACCCTGCCCTGTCTCTCTCTCCATTGCCCTGCCCTGTCTCTCCCTCCATTGCCCTGCCCTGTCTCTCTCTGTTGCCCTGTCCTGTCTCTCTCTCTGTCACCCTGCCCTGTCTCTCTCTCTGTTGCCCTGCCCTGTCTCTGTCTCCGTCGCCCTGCCTTGTGTCTCTCTCTCTGTCGCCAGCTCCTTCTCCTCTTGTTGATCCCTTTTTTCTTTTCTCTCTGTGATCCCTCCTCCTTGCTTTTCTCTTTGCTGCACAGGATGGAAGCTCCTGGTAGACAGGAGGCTCCTCTTTGACGGAGATGTTCATCTATAGCAGGGCTGCTTGCTCAAAGCTCTTCTTTGACATTCTAAGCTGATAAACAATGATATTGTGACGCTGTGCCTGAGACTGGAAAGTTGCTGGTTCAAATCCCTGAATCGGCAGGGTGACATCACTGTTGGACCCTTAAGTGAGGTTCTTTACCCCCTTAGCTGCTCCACAGACCATTTGACCCTGCTTTCTTAACAGTGTACGTCACTTTGGATAAAAGCTTTTGCTAAATAAATAAAAGGTGACAATACAAACCAGTTTCCTGTAAATGAGGGACAGTTCATTGCTTAATGTTTTGTGTGCAGTTACTATTCCATTTTGGAGATCCCCGGTGATGTTAAAACCCTTACTCTCAATACCTGTTCATTACATAATATGCCAAATAGTTATATATGAATGTCATCTAGGGTTTGAGGGGCATGAATCATACCTCTGGCTCCATTCCTGGAGTTTCTCTGGTTGTTCCATTTTCCTCCCACAGTTCATATGTATTTGGTTGAAATGGTGCCTTTAGATTGCCGAAGTGTGATGTGAAATGTGTGTGACAGCATCCCATTCAAGGTGTCCCCTACCTGTGCTTCCTGAAATAGGCTCCAGGGCCACCTGTGGCCTTATGTGGTAGAAAATGGATGGATGGAATGGATGGAATATCCTTTTTTTCTTATCATTTCTCCTGTCTGTTCCTTTCATGTAACCGAACCTTACGCTCCATGACCTTGATAGCTTAATGGGAAGTACAGAGCGAAACATCTGCTCGGTTCATTCCCAGCATGCACCAGCACAACTGTGTGAGTCATCAGCCAATAGGGGCAACTTGTTCAAGTGGAGTGGAGTGTCACGTGTGCGTACATGTAAATGAGAGTACTTGGATGGGTAGGTGACACTGGCATTGCTAGCAGCCACTCTTAATTTTCTTAATTTCCTAGATTTCCTTTGGGGTAAATAAATTATCTGTCTGTCTGTCTGTCTGCATTTTGAAAAGCAAGGTTCAATGCTAATTGTTGTGGTCGAGTGAGTGAAGGGTCTGACATTTTGTTCTGTATTTTGCTTTATCATAGTGTTGTTTTTTGTATTTTAATTTTAGGATATATTTTTATTTGGTGTAAATATGAAACCGCTCCCGTCCATTTCCTGGGCAGATAGACAGGGCCCCAGCAGCTGTAGAGTGCTGGGAGCTCCAGCTCATGTTTATACTGATGGTTGTGCTGCAGGATCAGGTATTTTTGGCTGGGTGGGTGGGTGGGGCCGGCTGGGTGGGCGGGCCTGTGGTGAGGTGGGGCTGGCTGGGTGGGTGGGGCCAGCATGCAGCCTACAGGAGGCCAACTAGCAGCGTCAGGCAGCCCGGGATCCGGCTGAGCCTGTGCAGCCCATTAACCTTAGCATTAGCCTCGCTGTTAATATAGGACATCTGAGAGCTCAGGATGTACCACAGAGAGTCCTGCTAAATAATGTATCACTGATAGCATAACCCTGAGTTAAACTAATATCATACCACAGCGCTGTTGAATTCTCAAATCTGATTGGTCAAAATGGGGTGTCAATTAATTTTCTGTGACCACACGGGTAGTGCCAGCTCGGTGAATTGCAGTAGTAAATCAATGTGTGGTTATAATCTTTAATTCCAGCTAACATTACTTAAAATTCCCTACATAGAACATAATTAAAAATTAAGGGAAACTAAATGTAAATATTTAATTGGCCAAAAAAGTAGCTCTACTGATAAATGTGTTTTTGGCTCATAAGCGTAAAAATAATGTCTTTGGCTACGAGCATGCATCGGGTGGGTGGAGCCATTACAGTTTAAGGACCTCGCTCAAGGGCCCAATGGCAAAATCACTCTGCCGACCCCAAGATTTGATCCGGCAACCTTCTGATCCAGGCAAGGCATCCTAACCCCACACCACCCCCATGGATTTCCTCATCCCGAGTCTCAAACCTGCATCCCTTGGCACCCCTGCAGTTGATCTTGAAGTTGAGTCATCCTGCTAATGACGGCGGTTGCCCTGCAGCGTCAGGGTCCTGGCTTTCTGGGTACCGGTCTGTGCTTGTCTTGCAGTGCAGGATAGTTAGTGATCATTGTTAATTATCGCCCTACGGTTTCTGCTGTCCGTGTGCCCTACTGTAAGCAGGGCGTTTAGGTCCAGGCCCAGGGATGCGGCCTCGCAACTGCGTTTCATGGACTGGCCCTGGCCGGGATGCCTGGCATTGGTGGATGGATCTCTCTGCCAACCTGTCTTGCAAAAGCTACTGTAAATGAATGACATTTAGATATAACTGTGTCTGTGGTGTAACTGGCTGGGCATCGGCAAGGCTCGATAGCTTGCACTGATGCCTGGCTCCTCCTGGGCTGGGTTCTTCTTTGGTGTGGAGTTTGTGCAGGCCTCCTCTGCTAACCCCTGCAGTCCAGATTCATCGGTTAGGTGAACTGGTGTCTGTAATTAACTGTGTGTGACTTAATGCATCCTAGTTAGGGAGTTCCCTGCCTTCTGTGCTGTGCGTTTGGGGATAAACGTGAGGCTGCCCCTGACCCCGCGCTAGATAAGTGGCTGTGAGACGGTATGACTGTCTGTCCAGCCTCCGCTGGGTCTGGCCCATCTGCTGGCACTAACAGAGGTGCGTTTGTTTAGCCATGATACAAGCACTCACAAAGAACAAAGGTCACACTGCGGAGGAGATGGTGGATGGAGCTGCCGTCTGAACTTCAGAAGATGCCTAGTTTTAGTTTTAAATCCATTCAACGAGGTAAAGGCTCAAACTGAATGGTGCGAATAGAGAAAACTGAGTATGTTGTAGCCATGGTGATGAGCCAAGTCGTCACTGTTGAATCACCGTTTTACCATCTGCCCATCCCCCGAAAGTCATCGCCACGGTAAACGTTGCTGCTGAGTCCGTGACATTGCAGTCACATGTCGATGTAAATGTGAATCTCAGTGCATCCAACTTTAAAAGCTGCTATTGCCATATGCTGCTGGCTTTTACTGTCACTGCAGTCAGACGCCAGGCA
Source organism: Petrocephalus schoutedeni (assembly GCA_026780765.1). Taxonomy (NCBI): domain Eukaryota; kingdom Metazoa; phylum Chordata; class Actinopteri; order Osteoglossiformes; family Mormyridae; genus Petrocephalus; species Petrocephalus schoutedeni. The sequence goes on from JAODKL010000047.1 coordinate 10,998,069, forward strand.
GCATTAAAACAGCAGAACTGGAGGGTTGCAAACGTTTCAAAGGGCAGCTTGATAAGATGGACATCATTTCCCAGAAGCAACTGAGAGGGAAGTCCATCTTTCTTTTCAGGGAGGACATGTCCAGATCATGGTCCAGAGGAGTGCTGTCATCCATCTTCTCTGTCCTGACGAAATCCACGCTGCTTCCAATACCCATTTGTGTGCTTGGTACAATTGCATAGACGGCTATTGAGTAGACACATCATTCTATCAATATATAAGGGTCTGTTTAACCTTTTTTACAAAACCGTTCTGGTCCAATTACACTTGCCGTTGAAGTCCTCTGTCCTGGGTGGGGCACTGGGTGCATGGGGCTGGTAATTAACTGCGAGACCAAAAGGTCCTGATAGATTCTTTAATGCAAATTACATGCGTGACAGTACACAAAACTAAATGTATCATCGGTTTTGCTATGTTTATTCATAATTGGCATCATCAGTGTGATCTGGTTGCTACAGGTATGATGTGGCTCTTTTTGACTCTTTTTGTGACTCTTTTTGAATGGGCAGCAGTGCATTCGGTTACATATTCCCTTTTTAATTACGATTTGTTTTGAAGTATTAATCATTTGAATTTTTAGCTAGCATCTTATTTAAGCTTATTTCTTAAAAAAATGATTAAATGATTATTTTTTAAAAAAAGCATCACGCTAACACATTGCAATTAGCATTCCTGTGCGCAGACTAACAGACCGTCTGCTAGATCTGCACATCTGACTAATAACGCCTTCGGAAATGGTGGGCTAACGAGGTTTGTGTTCTGTTGTTCCCAGGCTTACTGCCAGTGCTGGTCACGAGAGCCAGGTCTGACGCGGCAGTCACTGACCGCGGTCCTGAAGTCACTGGCCACTGACCGGGGCGACCACAACCAGACCTGTATGCTTTTGAAGCATCGCTAAGACAAGGCCGGCGCAGTTCCGAAGGGGCACCACCAGAGGTCAGGCTTTTGTTTACCCTTGTCTTTCAACATGGATGACGGCTACAGGGACAGAACCGCCTTCATACGGGGCGCCAAGGATATTGCCAAGGAGGTGAAGCGGCAGGCAGCTAAGAAGGTGGGGCGAGGAATGGACAAAATGTCGGACGAGTACAGCAAGCGCTCCTACACGCGCTTCGAGGAGGACGACGATGACGACTACCCCGTGCAGGGACAGGACGGGGGCTACTACCGCAGCGACAGCCGCGCCAACGACGACGAGGGCGCCCATAGCGACTCCACCGAGGGCCACGACGAGGACGACGAGATCTACGAGGGCGAGTACCAGGGCATCCCGCGGGCAGACTCGGGCAAAGAGGACGGCCAGCTGGGCAGGGCGGGGGTGCCGGCGGGCGCCCAGTTCCGGGACTTTGGCGAGACGGCGGGCGAGCGGCGGAAGGACCAGGAGGAGCTGGCGCAGCAGTACGAGACCATCCTGCAGGAGTGCGGCCACGGCCGCTTCCAGTGGACCCTCTACTTTGTCCTGGGCCTGGCACTCATGGCCGACGGGGTGGAAATCTTCGTGGTGGGCTTCGTGCTTCCCAGTGCCGAGAAGGACATGTGCCTGTCCGAGCCGAACAAAGGCATGCTGGGTAAGAGCATTGGTTCACTTCTTCAGAGGCAAGCAGTTTTCAGGCACTCCACAGAGCAGCACCTAGGTCCTCGAGGTACAGAAAAGGCCTCGATAGTAAGGGAAGTCATGTTTGCCGATCCAGCAACACAAAACAGCTTGTCTCTATGCAACAATTTCTTTTATGTCACAAAAGTCGCAAAACCATTCAGAATCGGGGTGACTAAGGGGATGCAGATATAGCTCGTACATACTGTGAGAGAAGTTAAGAGGCTTTAGTATCAATTATACACTCCCATATGATATGTGGGGAGTGTTCCAGTTCTATGCAACAGCTTCATCTATATTTAGCAGGTCTATCCAAGAACACCCTATTTCTGTGTTGTCTGGTAACTGTGAAAGTCTTACTGGATGCCTGAAATACTGGTGGGGGGGTTGAATAGGTGCACAGAGGCTTTGTTCACAGCTCTAACCCTACAACTCAGTGTGTTGCCTCCCTAGCCGGGAAATGGTTTGATCCACTCCAGCACTGATGCACTAACATGGACATGAATCACTTATAAAAGGCACTAAGCGGCTCGTCGACATATTGACGGTGTGATGAAAGCGTTGCTGGTACAGTCGCACGATAGCAGGAGGGCGGGGGGCGTGCTGATGTCCTAGTGCAGCTTCGTCAGGATGAAAGGTGGCAGGAGAGTTAAATAATTACCCCCCTCGTGTTCCGGCATGGGGGGTTTGGGGGGGCTGACAGCCCCGCTAATAGCATGATGAAGGTTTGTGCTCGTATCATAATCTTTCCCGTTTGATAGCTGAATGACTGATTATTCAGCCTCTGAATTACTTGGCAGACTGTGTTTGAATTCAGTTTTATAATCCGTATAATGTCACTAGCATGAGATGAATGGATTTTAATTTAACATTTAAAATTGTACTGTTATCTGTTAAAAACACCTTCTAGATACATTGGTGAACATGGAGTTGAAAATTTCCAACATGATTTTTAAATATATTTATAAATATTCAGTAATATTACTGGTTTATTCATATGCATATATATAAATCATTTTAATATCGGAACTAAAATAATTGCAAATGAATATGGATTAGGCATTTTTTGTATAAGCAGTACATATTGTGTCTGCTTATGATTTCATAATTATTTTATGATTCCAAAATATATATCAGTTTCATGATAAACAACATGAATGATTAATTGGCATTCAAGGCTGTTTTCATAAATGTATTTGTGTGTGTGTGTGTGTGTGTGTGTGTGTGTGCGCACCTGTGTGCATCTCTCTGCCTGTGTCCCTACTCCACTCTCTCCCCCATGAGGCTGTTTGCCCGTGATGTCAGCAGCCCCATTATACAACACAGTCGGAGTGCCCCACACTCACCCAGGTTACCATGTGCTTCTGGGTCCTAGTGCTAGCCATCCAACTGTGCTAGGGGAGTGTACTCCAGGTCAGCAGTGCTGTATAAGCTAATTATCACAGGTTAGAGGCAAACACCATTCTGGCTATAGAAACGGGACTGAACAAGAACAGATTGAAGAAGAACAGAAATTGCAGGCGTATACCGTGGTGCAGTCAAAAGGTTGGGTTTAGTGTAACAATATGCAGAGCATTTCCATCAGTGTGGGGAAGCGTTTCAGGGTGTTTGGACAGCAGAGCGTGCAGAAGAAATGGAAACAGAGATGGAAATAACACAAACATTACAAATGAGGGAACAGAAAAGAAAACAGCAAATGACTAATTTTCTTGTCTGGTGGATGGGTGACTCCAGTGGTATATGCCTAGTTGCACTTCAGAGGACGTGTTTGTTCAAATTTGCATGCATATAGGGTCTTTTGTGCATCATCGGCATCATTTTGGCTGTGAAATCCACATCGCAGAGCTCTGAGGAGTGTGAGCCAGTAGCGACAGCGTGCTCCCCCAGCCCGGCGCTGACCTCTGCTGGACGCTTTGCCCTTGAGCCGCACGCGGAGCTGGGCTCAATGTAGCACCACCCCGGGGGAGGAGCTGCAGCGAGCTGGAGGTTATTTTCGGAGGGATTAGGCCTATAGCGGGGGTCGTGGGGACATTAGCTGTAGAGGGAGGGAGAAGTAACGTATTTGTGTGTGTAGAGGGGATGCGTGTGATGAAACCATGTAAATGAAACTGAAAAAGGAACAGGTCCGTGTGCAAATACGGGGGGAGATGGCATCTTTCTTATGGTGTGTGTGAGATGATGACTGATGTGTAAGTACAACAGATAATATCGATATAGCATTACATAAATCAGTACAGTATCTAGTAGGTTCAATTCTAAATAGTAAACTGCTTCTCTAAAGTGATTCGATAAATATCTTCAGGCGTATGTGTCCTTTTGTTGTGCAGGGTGCCCCAGCAGGATTGCTGGATGAGACGCACCTGCTGGTGGAGAAGGAGACAGCTATTGGCTCAGAATTTGGGGCCTGGGCGTGACCGCTCGACGTGATTGGCTGCTTGGTCATTGCTTTGTTCTGGTTTTGGACGGGGTGGGGGTTTGGTTAGATGGGCCAGCTACAGGACACTGGTGCTTTTCCAGCAATCAGAGGATGCGTCGCCCCATAGCTGCATGACTTGGGTTCAAACAATCTGATTTGCTGTCATGAGCTTGACAACCAATATGAAAAAAAAATATGACAGTGCCTTGTTGTATCACACTATATCTTTTCTTTATACATACATCAGTAGCATACATTTTAATTATTTTTGACCACTCATACAGGATATTTATAAATAGCAGTGAGCTCTCATTTGCTTTTGATTACTGTCTTATAGTGAAATCCCAAGATTGGGAAATGGGCGGGGCAAGAGTGGGCATCTCTAATCAGACTATAGGACCGAGGAGAGAGGTGTGGTTAGGGGAGTGGCCTGGCTGGTGTGACACCCCCACCCCACCTCAGCCATCCCCTCCCCCTACCCAGCGTCTGTAACTCAGAAGCACTGGTTTTACCATCAATAAAGCTCCCCCTCACTCAAGCACCATAATTGCATAACCCTGCACTGTCCAGGACTCTACAGAATTGCCAAGGCCAAAATACATGAGCATTTTTCACAATGCACAATAAATCTGTGGTCCTGTATATAGTGTCTCTTTTTGAATAGCATTTCAATTGGGTAATACATTCACCGTGGTCCTTTAATCCCCTGCATCACTGCACCCATTCTGTTTGCGCTGTAGTACTCTCAAGAGGACTTGAGAATAATACCACAGTGTTTGTTCCATAAATTCAAGCAAACATCTGCTAGAATCACAGGTTTAGGCCAGATGTATTTGACATGATTGGAATACACAGGCAATGCAAAGCACACTCAGGCACCCCGCTGCTGGTGAATCTGAGGGTTTCTGCAGAGGATGTAGAGTGATTCAGGCTGTGCTCCCTCTTTCCTGCTGAGCAAACGGAGTGACAAGCTGACGAGTTCTGCTGCACATCAAGGACATGGGTGCTTGGCAACGAGTGCAATGCATCCCTTGTCCAGAAGGGGGAGCCCCTGGCTGCCTCTGTTTGCTGCTTTTATTCAAATAAGCCTGTTACTGGACCTAAGAAATGGGAGGGATAAGTGGAGAGGGAGCCTTCTTACTGCAAGAAAAACCATTAGAAAGGGCCTTTAGGGTTACATGGATGACATTGAGTTCACATGGAATATTTAATACTATGCTGTGGGTAGCAAAGTCTCAGACGTGGCTCAGCACACAGTTGGTCCTCATCTGCTGTGGTGCGGACTAGCTGACTGAGGGACCCATGACATGGGGTGCATTTCTGTCGATCGGCCTGTTGGTGGCGCTAGTCACATTCATAGCCTGTGCCTGCAAGCACAAGGTACCTTATCTCTCCACAACTGCTAGGAGGAGTTAAGCTGAGCACAGACATTGCTTGAAACCCACTGAACCTGAACAACACTCATAATGACCTACATGAATGTAGCTTAATTGGATGTTAGGACTTTACTGGATGTATCTTGTTTAAAGCTATAAAATCCTGCCTAGAAACAGTAGCTTCCTCTCCGGCACTGCACCCCCCCCCTTCTATTTAGCACCTACGGCGCGTGATCACCGCCACTGGCTGTGAAGTTTCACCCCCGCTTCCGTGTCACGGCGCGCGCCTCAGATCGCACTGGGTCTACGAGCCGGTGGCCACCAGGTGGGCTGTCGGCAGCAGCTGGCGCGAGCCCCCTGCACCCCCCCGACTCCGTCAAGCTCAGTCGTACAAGGTTTTACGGCACGTTATGGAAACTCGCGGGCTGCATTTCGGCACAATCCCACAATGCGCAAGAGGCAGGGGGAGCTGTCAGGGTTAGAAAATCACACATCCGAGCTTGACCTTATCCATGCTGCTGGGAACAGAAACTGTATAGTTTACTGACCTTTTCATTGTGCACACTGCCTTCCCGAGAGTCAGGCACACCAGCACAGGCTAATTCAGTGCCTGGCTTCCTCTTCCTACTAAACATCCTTTTACACAGTTCAGCCATTACTGCCATCGACTGTAATCCTCGGAATACTTCTACATTTAAAATGAAGTGGAGAGCAGCATGGAAGCTCAGTTGGTAGCAGTGCTGACTCACACTTCCTGGATTAGGAGTTCGTCTCTCTCTGGCCTGTGCGTGACGTCTGAGTCTCCTCCTGCAGTTAGGCTAATTGGTGTCTCTAAATCGCCCATGGAGTGTGTTCAGGTATATACCCTGCAGTGGGCTGGCAACCCGTCCAGGGCGTATACCCCAGCCTTGAGCCCTATACTGGAGATGTTGCCCATCAGCATCTTCTATACTGGACAGGACAACTTCAGTAACTGCTCCTTCAGTACAGGGTTATCTGAGTTTCAGTACAGAGTTATCTGAGTTTCTGAGGACAGGGGGATGACTCTGGTGGAGATGCTAGTCCATCATGGGTCACACACACTTTCAGCCATTCACAGGTGCCTGTTTGGCTTCCACTTTCATCACAATGTTTTGACGACCGTCAGTTTTACTATGCGCCCATTCCCTCCCGTCTCCTGGCGTTTGAAACTTAGTGACTAATGAAAAGATGTTTTTTGAAGCCATCTCTTTAAATGCAGTTTATGTTTGCACTGGGAAACATTTATATTGCTTCTTTTAATGACGTAATGTCGATAGCTAGACACCTAGCTAACTAACACCTTTGTTAATTGTGAATATAAAGCGAGTTTAGTTTGAATCTTGTCGACACTGATATTTGCCTCGCTGACGACAATCCGCGTAAGTCCATTGAAAACATGACGCCATTCATTGACGGCTGTGTAAAGGTTCCTATTGGCTGTGCTAACGGTGTCTTATTATTTTGTTTTAGGGCTCATCGTGTACCTGGGAATGATGGTCGGCGCCTTCCTCTGGGGCGGGCTGGCTGACCGCATCGGCCGCCGGCAATGCCTGCTCATCTCCCTGTCCATCAACAGCGTCTTCGCCTTCTTCTCCTCCTTCGTCCAGGGATACAGCACCTTCCTGTTCTGCCGCCTGCTCTCGGGCGTCGGGTGCGAGGACCGGCTGGCACCTTCTCGGTCGCGCGCGTGCATTCACACCATCATTATTACTGCTAACGAGCACCAAAACGAAAACTGTAAGACGCTCTCGTAAACTGGGGGAAAAATTTGGTGCGAAAATAAAATTAAAAACCACAAGTGAACAAAAAGCTATAAATATTGCTTCCGAAACAAACTGAAATAAAATAAGAAATGACAACTATTTTTCGTTACCATTTTTAAATACTATTTAGCTAAAATAAGGATTTGCTTGCGTTTAATAATAGCTGGAACATGTTTTGCCCATTTTGAAGACATAATGTGCACTGTGTATTCATGTAGGATTCTCTAGAGGTCAGACACATAAAACAGCTAATACTCTGTCCCTAGAAATAAAATTACTAAAACATATAAAACAGAATAGAAATATAGCTTTAAAATAAAAGCTAATAAGACCACATTGGAAAATATCTAACACTAAAAAGGGTTTAAATGAAAATTGAAAATAAAAACTAAACTAAAAATCAAAACCATACTAACACTGATTCAAACTGACCTGCCATTGTGCTTCCCCAGTTTGTTGTACATCAATGTGGAAAGTATGTCATATTAAATGATGCCACCACCATTCATATAATCCATATCGGCAGATTATGACTATCGCAATTGAATATGGGTCTGTTATAGTATCTTGGTTCTCCTTGAGATCGCGTTGCTGCTGTGTGTCCATGTCAAGCACATTGTGCCTGATTTATATCTATGATGCGTGTTTTTCAAACGTTTACACAGCGCACAGTGGAGAGTCACTTGCCTGTTGACTCATTCTCCGCGTAGCTGTGAGTTCGCGGCAGAAGTGGACTTGACAGGGCCTAGCTACTGTAAATAAAGCGGAATAAGACGAGTAAGAATGTTTATTGTCACTGCACACGCAGCAGCAAAACGTCTTTTAGCAGCATTCCAACCAGCCACACAGCAATTTACAGGGATGATTAACACACAGACACATGGACAGACATAGAATTAAACACTATACTGTACCAGTGTTTCCCTCATTGTTCTGCCATGATGCACTGGTCATAAGCCAATGTTTGAGAAACGCTGCTATGTACAAGGAAGGT
>JAODKL010000047.1:11009148-11040089 GCA_026780765.1 Petrocephalus schoutedeni
ACGCAGCAGTGTGGCACAAGCGCTGGAAAATGAAGCTGCTCAGCTTGTTCCAGCAGGTACAGAAACAAGAGCGCGACGGGGTGGGCTGTAGCGGGTCAGTAGGGTGTGGGATGTAGCGGGTCAGTAGGGTGTGGGATGTAGTGAGTCAATAGGGGGTTAGTAGGGTGTGTAGCTTAGCGGGTCAGTAGGGTGTGGGATGTAGCGGGTCAGTAGGGTGTGGGATGTAGCGGGTCAATAGGGGGTCAGTAGGGTGTGTAGCTTAGCGGGTCAGTAGGGTGTGGGATGTAGCGGGTCAATAGGGGGTCAGTAGGGTGTGTAGCTTAGCGGGTCAGTTGGGAGTGGGGAATATTCTATGGACTTAGTGAGTTTTGGAAATGTAACGATACCTCTTTGTTGGCTTGCATGAGGACTGAGTGGGTTTCGGTATCCTGTAACATATTATGAGGGACCCTGTCTATAATTCATTGCTGGTCTCATCTGCAACACTACAAAACATGGACTGAGTGAGTTTTGGAAATTTGCTCCAGGGATGCTCAGTGAGCCTCACATGTTTGTTGTTTTACACCAAAGCATCTTATAAATAAATGTAAAGGAAAGTGGTGCTCTTTAAGAGGGACTTTTGGGGTAAGGGCCCTAGAATCTGGTAGGAGTGCTCAACTGTGGGTTGAAACAAAATCTTGGTCTGGACTTTTACTCTCTGGACCAGAATGGAATGTGCAAAAAGGTGGTCCCTGGGGGAATGTTGATTTTGTAGCTGATGAATTCAGCCTGGTAAGAAGTCCGTGTGTTTCCACGCTGCAGGTATGGAGTAACTTTCAGGCCTGTTTCTCTCCTGAGTTCCGCCGTACCACCCTCATGATGATGGCTGTGTGGTTTACCATGTCCTTCAGGTCAGTAAGCACCATCTACCACCAACTTCTACAAGGTCTACACACTTCCTGACCATCAGTGAATTTTTAATAACCGTGAATTTTTTAAAAACAGAAAAGCGCAGTATTGACTACAGCCATAATGTCTGTCATATAGTACAGCTTAGTGACTGCGTTTCCCAATCCGGTCCTTGGGGACCCACAGTTGGTCCATGTTTTTCCTCCCTCCACGCTTCTTGCCAGACAGTCCACATTTTTGCTCCCTCCCAGCTCCCGGAGCAAATATGGACTATCTGTGGGTCCTCAAGGACCGGCTTGAGAAACGCAGTCACTAAGCTGTACTATATGACAGACATTATGGCTGTAGTCAATACTGCGCTTTTCTGTTTTAGATTGGCAAAGCATAGCTTATAATTATTTTGCCCATGGCTTCTTCTTAATAATCTTAATATTTTACATGAGTCATATATCTTTACCATATGATCTGATCTTTTTTTATAAAGCAGTGTTTCCGAACCCGATCCTTAGGGGTATTTGCACCCTCCCTGCTCCTTTGCAGATTGCTCACATTTTACTCCGAAACCTGGACTGTCTGTGGGTCCCCAAGGCCCAGATTGAGTTTTTGCCCCTCCCACTTGCAGTTACTACGGACTGACAGTTTGGTTCCCCGACATGATCAAGTATCTACAGAAGCAGGATTATGCCAGCCGTACCAAGCTCTTTGCCAAGGAGCGGGTGGAGCACGTCACTTTCAACTTTACCCTGGAGAACCAAATCCACCGTAATGGCCGCTACTTCAACGACAAGTGCGTCTTTGCCACAGATTTGCCGTAATGTAGATCTGTACTTCACCGCATCCCCCCTGCTCCTTGATAGAATGTGAAGTGAAACCCCTCTGTTTCTAAGATGACATTTGTTCTGGCTCTGAACACATTAGCTTCTCTTTGAAGGTTCATCAACATGAAAATGAAGTCCATGGTGTTTGAGGACTCAACGTTTGAGGAGTGCTACTTTGAGGACATAACATCCAGCAACACCTTCTTCAAGAACTGCACCTTCATCTCCACTCTCTTTTACAACACAGGTGAGATCAGGGCAACATCTAGGGGAGGTGCTGCATTCCGCTTGTGTCCCATGTGTTTAATTATGATACTGTTCTCATAGTTATGTCACAAGCAGTCTTGAGCCAACTGCTGCTCATTGTATTTTGAGGTTGTGTTCTGTGTTATGGTTTTCCTGGTCTTCTTTGATCTTTAGAACATGGTTTCTACTCTCATGCATGAACAACAGAGCACCCAGAGGTGTGGTTTTATGAAATAAATCATAACATGATGTCAGAAAAAACGAGGCTTGTGACAAATGGTGAAGGATCAGCCACAAATAACAAATCTTGGGAAGCTGACGGTGGGACACACCTGAGCCCTAACCTAGATGCTGTGATTTTCACAGCCAAATGTATGGCCAACATGGATGGAATAACAACCCAACTTTTAGTGTGGAGATACACCTGTACGTCCTCTTCTCCCTCTTTCTGCCCCCCCCCCCCCACCCCCCAATCGACCAACCGCAGATCTGTTCAAGTACAGATTGATCAACAGCCGTCTGGTCAACAGCACCTTCCTGCACAACAAGGAAGGCTGCATCCTGGACTTCAGTGATGACAACAACGCCTACATGATCTACTTCGTCAGCTTCCTGGGCACACTTGCCGTCTTGCCCGGCAACATTGTCTCTGCCCTGCTAATGGACAAGATTGGACGTCTGAGGATGCTCGGTAGCCATTTTGTTGACATTAATGTTGTTAATATCAAGCTATAACTTAACTATCATAAGCTTCACTTTAATCTAATCAGTTTACCAGCTGGGTGAAAATATGAGTACCACTTGCTAGACGACCACCTGTTAGATTAGACTCAACTTTATTGTCATTGTACAAGTACAATAAAATGCAGTTTAGCATCTAACCAGAAAGTGCAAGTGGTGCAAAGTGCAATAGACAGTAGGTGCAAATAGTACATTAAAGTACACAGTAAGTTGCAAAACTGGGCAGCATACCAATGTGTATATATATATTATAATATATATATATATTGTGTGTGTATATATCTATCTATATATATACATGTATATATATAATGTACATATATATGTACATTATATATATATAACAAATTGAATTTACAGGTAGTGAATCAGTCATTGTGATATTTATGCATCCCTTCTACATGTGATATTTAAGCATCCCTTCCTTTCCCATTTTTTGTTTTCTTTTCCTCCTCCTCTTCGGCACTGCAGCGGGATCCAGCGTGATGTCATGCATCAGCTGTTTCTTCCTATCGTTTGGCAGCAGCGAGTCAGCCATGATCGCTCTACTCTGCCTATTCGGTGGTATCAGTATCGCCTCCTGGAATGCTTTGGATGTCCTGACGGTGGAGCTGTACCCTTCAGATAAACGGTATCCCTCTGCCCCATTAGTGTCTTAGCATGTTTTGGTGTCGATTGTGCCTTGCCCTTCCCAGAACAAGTTCAAGGCTCACCCTCACACTGTATTGCAGTGTTTTCCAATCAGGTCCTTGGGGACCCACAGACAGTCCACGTTTTTTGACCCCTTCCAGCTCCCGGGAAAGAATGTGGTCTGTCTGACAGGGAGCTTGGAGGGAGCAAAAATATGAACTGTCTATGGGTCCCTGAGAACTGGATTGGGAAACACTGCTGTATTGGATAAGCAGTTATGAGAGATGGGTAGATGAGTAGGTGGTTTAATTCTATATTCTATCGTTTAAATGATACTAAACTTTAATTATTGAAACGCTATTCCCTCCTTTATGCTAAGCTGAGTCCCTCTATAGCATTTTCACCGCAGTTGTGGCAGCCATATTGCTTTGTCAGTGAGGAAATAAATCTAGATTTTCATGCATTTCATGACAATAGCTGCCTGCATTGACACGATAGTGTGTTACAGCACCACCTGGTGGCTAGATATGATATTTCGTAGCATATTCCTTTTCGCAGTTTGTCAGCTTTCAAATGAAACAATTTGGATCAAATATAAAAAGGAAGTAGAATAGGAAGTATATATTGTATATAAAAAGTGATTTCCTTAGAATCAATGATTTCAGCTTGCAGTTAACCAAATTTAGCATTATTCAATTCCATTGATAATGGTTATAATGACATAGTAAAACTACACAGCACACCAAAATGGGAGCTGCAAAATGTCACATTCACTGTAATAAACAGCGCCCCTTTTAGGCTCCATGGCCAAATAACAAGGTAAAGTATTTTTAAGAGGAGTGGAAAATCAGCCATTTTTCCACTGTAATGTTGTAAATAAATGCACAAACTGAACAAATGTTCAGCACAACACTTGGAAAAATGAGAAAACCGCTTCTGCTGACACGTAGCTGGTGGCTTTGTTCTCTAAAGCCTCAAAATTTCCATATGGGCTTCACATCCATTTTTTAAAACCTATAAATACTTACTGACACATAATCATTTGTGCCCCTGCAGAACGACGGCGTTTGGTTTCCTCAACGCCCTCTGCAAGCTGGCAGCTGTGCTGGGCATCAGCATCTTCACCTCCTTCGTGGGCATCACCAAAGCCATTCCCATCCTGTTCGCCTCGGGGGCACTGGCCGCCGGCAGCTTCCTGGCCCTCAAGCTGCCCGAGACGCGGGGCCAGGTGCTGCAGTAGGGTGCTGCCGCCAGCAGAGGGAGCAGTGGAGCCAGAGCAGCCTCACTGTGACTGAGCCCACCCAATCTCCAGCCCCATAATCCCAGGTGACTGTGAAGGGGCCACGTGTCACAAGATACGCCCATAATCTGCAAAACAACTGTCGTCATTATTCAAAAACCAGTGACAATCACTTTTCAGCTGCTTCGAGGTCGAATATGTTTCGAGGTTAAGAACCCCTTTCATAAGGTTCAAGTAAATCCTGTGGTCTGTGTTGAGTTGAAACATGTGTAGTGTTTGGAGCAAACTGCAGCATAGTCTCCCAAGAGCTGAGCACACAGTTCTCAACATGTAAAAAGCCTTCTTTGTCAGGTATTTCCCCTTACATCTTAGGGTTCTTAACTTTATTATGTTGTCCATATGCCCAGCAAACATTAAGAATTTGGTCACATATCACTGCTCTGTCTCAACTGCCAGCTGTACATGACAAAAATATATCCCCCTTTACAAACGGATTTTGTACAGCACAAAGCCTCACATAGCTAGGCAAACCATTGGAATTATTTATCCCACTGGAAAGCTGAATACATGATTAACATCCATTCTTCAACATGAAGACATGACGTTGTCCCTGGAACTGTGGGGCGGGATTGGTGGCCCTAACTTTGAGCCATGCAAAATTTTCCCTTTCCTATTCAATAAAAAACACATTTTACTCAAGAAAGCTACCACAAATAGTCTCACCCATCACATAGACAAAGGACTGCGGACAGCCAAGGTCACCCTCGCGCCTTGTTTTGGGCAGCTGAGATTTCTCCCATCGGGCCACTTTTTGCATGTCCATGGCAATTGGGTAAATCCTTGGATACCCAAGCTAGCTGAACCAAGTTTGGTTCCAGGCCCATTTTATCCCCTTTACCAGTGAAAATGCAGAGGTGTTGTATGTATCTTACAATAAGTAACTGTAGTTTAACTGCCATTTAATAGATCTAGAACATTCCAGGTTCACTTTTATATGATATGGGCAGAAGGAAAACGGCACTTTTCTGTTCAGCTGAGCCGGAAACAGAGGAGCTGAACTCTTGTTCTTGTTTGAAACAACTTAAAATTTTTCATTATTTAACCAAAATGATTATGTTCTGCCAGTCAGTCTGTGTAGCTTTCAGAGCCCAAGTTAGAATGAGACTGGTGAAGTTTGACGATTATTTTAATGTGCGCTCCTGATCTTTCTTCTGCCATCGTGGGATACCGGTCTGCTAGTGGGGGGAGGTGAACCTTACAGCATTCCAGTTCGAGCCAGTAGCTCACTGCCATTTTGGACGGGTTTCTAGAATTTCCCCGTTGTCCTTGAACAATCTCTGAAGGATCTCAGGGGTTAGGGCCTCTCCCCCTGTGCCTGAATGCCAGTGGCTGGTTTCTGTTGTAGTGTTTTTCAAACCTCAAACAATCATACTTCCCATAACAAATGGGAAGGAATCTCCAGCACAAAAATACAAACAATTCCCTTATGTCTCCATTATGATCAAAGGAATAATAATCTAGTGAGGCCTATAAATCAGTGTTTCCCAGCACGGCCCTTGAGGACCCTACCGGGCAGGGAGCTGGGAGGGAGCAAAAACATGGACCATCTGTGGGACCCGGAGGACCGGGTTGGGAAACACTGCCATAAATAACAATTTTATTAAATAATATTAATATTAAGGATCATGTTATTGTTTTAAAACAAATAAATAAATCAAAGGGATTTAAATACAGGCGATGTCATAATACGATCTGCTAGCAGAGGTCCGGCATGTGTGTTGATGTTGTTTGAGTGCATGCATATCGTACACGTGGTGAGACTGAGGTGCAGATACTCATCAGTCTCTTTAACTATGAGCCATCCTAGATCTCCACCACAGACCCATGTCATCCTACTTAACCCCACCCCCATTCTACATAACCACACCCCATTGTGTGACCACACCCTTGTTCTGCTTAGCCATGCTCATTATGCATAGTCCCACCCCTAGTCTTTGAAGCCAAACCAAATGTGCTCCTTCTATATTTTGGTTGTATTATCAACAGCGTTAGGTATGCGTGTTTTGATAGGAGACCAATTATCTATGGACGTGAGTGAGACCATCGTCTTTCAAGCCGTCCAAGCAAATTGGGCAAGATGTAGAAAAGCACAATGTGGTCCAAACAGATATTACCAATGTAGGTTTCTTTATAAAATAATGTATGACATATAAACATATATAAATGAAAACCTGAAAAGAGGTATTATTATTGTTGGGAAAAAATGTTCTAGCTATTTCAAAATAATATAAGAGTAAAAGTGAGAAAGTACATAAATAATATCTTTTTCAGTTTATGTAAAACTGTAGCGAGACAATTAGTCTTAGATTTATATATGATACATGTATATATTTTGGTTTATTTATAGATGGTGGGTAAAATCGCATTGTTTTAAAACAAACAGATCTATTTTATTGATATGCAGTGTGTTATTGTTGTCCTTTATGTCTTATGCGAGGAATATGGAGAATTTGGAGTGTGTTCATGTAAAGTATCTGTGGGCATATGAGTGCGTGAGTCGGACTGTGTGTGGATATGCAGTCTGAGTATATTATTAAATGTATTTTCTTTTTTATTTTTCTACCTATTTAACACCTGTGTATAATTGAAGTCCAGTTGTTGATTGTTTAGTGATAAATACTTACTAAGGAGACTGAAAGTAAGGACAGTTTTAGGAGCCACAATGAGGAGAGCTGGTCCGCCTTTTTCTGATCAGCAAGCTTAGATGCTCATTGTCTCCAGCCTCCACACTGACCCTGACGTGACTCGAGTTTCTCTAAGTTCTAAATTTCGCCGCATCCTCATCCACACGTTTCTGCAGTTTTGGTAACACGGGGTTTTAACTGGTGGTGGAGTTATTTTTAACATTTAAATGATAGATTTATTTTTTTTCTAAAGCATGTAAACATGGATGAACTGATATCTATGATTTTTAGTGAAAAACTATTTTAAATTCCAGCAAACAAAAAATGCTTTTCTCTTTCAAACATATGATAGCGTAAGGCAGCAGATTCAAACATTTAGATGCTCTATCTTTTTTAGTTTCAAATTTGTGGCTGCAAGAGTTTTTTTATTTTTTGCTTTAATGTCCTTCTTTGGATAGGGGCTGGTGCTGAGTGCAGCTGGCCTTTTGGTGAACACCACAGAACACACTGCCATCCAAGTGTCCAAGTGACCTCCGCACGTTTTCTGAATGTGCCTCCTGACCTGTGTGCTGGTTCTTTCAAAGGTCTCCCCTTAGGTTCTTTTAAGAACCCTAGCAAAGGATAATTTAAGTTTAAAAAAATACAAAACAATCGATACAAATACATTCACATTAGGAGTTAAAGGTATACGGTGGTAACAAGACTATTCTTGTGGACCAGCATCTTCAGCCTTAGATTTGTACTCTAAGGTCTGAGATCTTAGGGCAACTGGTGAGCTCAGTGGGCTAAGCAGTGAAAAGGTAGCAGTGGACCAAAAAAGCACAAAAGTACTCATTTACTGTAGGCACAATGCTACACAACCAGTCCGTTCATCACCACAGAAGGGCTCTGTGACATTATGTTGTGGTAATGCTAACACATGCAGCCTCCTGATTGGTGGGTGTCAAAATGCCATGTTAGTGTTAGTCTTTCCCAGGCTCTGTGCTTAGTCCACCCAACATTCCCTTTAACTGTGTATTGTGTGGCTGTGCTGTCTACTGTCCACTTGGGGCGCATCTGTGCCCCCTCACACTACCACTGCCCCCTACTTCCCATAATGACAATCAAGATGTTTGCCGTCTGCCATGTTTGTTGATACCATCAATTACCATCGCCTTTTTCTTGAGTTGGTTTCTCCTTTATCGTTTTCAGCGGAGAGTGAAAAGCATTATTATGTTATTCTTCAACTCTGTTAGAAAGAGCCTTTGGTTTCTTCCAGTTCATCGAACCCACAGAAGGACTGATGTCTTCTTAAGCTCAATAAAAAATAAAAAAAATATTGACCAGCTGAACAAAGAATAAGAAAGCGGCCACGGTAATTTGTTTAGGTTCTAGGCATGGCCACCAAAACCGGCCAGCTGTGATCTCACCCCCCCCCTTTTAAAAACACATTGACTTTGGAAAAATGGATTAATACCGGCTGTCAGCTAGGAAAGATGCGTAGCATGCTTGTGGTCAGAAATGTCTTTCGTATATCGATCGTGTGTTTATTTGCTAAATTCTAATATGAGGCATTGATGCGTTTCTCTGTCGTGCAACATCGATCCCCGCGTGATGCTCCGTAAACGATTTCCAGAGAGTGGTACTGCTCGGTTCTGTCACCGTCCTCCTTTGTAAAACCTTTACAGAAAGATAGCTAATGACTGTGGGGTTTTTTTTGTAATTCTGGGGGTGTGATTTGACCGATTTTACCATTCGGAGACTGAGGAACAATTTTATGTGCAAGCTAATCAAAGCAATAATAGATACAAGACTTTCCGCTGCTTTGACTCCACTGCCAAGATCTCGCTGTGAGGTTAAGCACCACGAGGCTCTGCAGGTTTCTGACGGGGACCCAGCAGTACTTGCCCTCTGAACACCAGGCTACAGACGGAAGGCCCATGTGTCCGGGTCCTTACCAAAAGAGCCCCCAAGTCTGTTAAAGCTCTTACGAAATATAGGTTCAGTTTTGCCATTATTTCAACGTGACTGGAATCTTAACATGTTATCATTGTACTGTGCTGTAGAAAATCGTAGGTGTTTGTATGTAAATGTATAAATAAATGGGGAAAAAAACTTTAAAAAGGCACAAAAAACAACTACCTAAATGACAGAACACTATTGTATGTTGTCTTTAATTTGTGTGTTTTGTAAATGAGAGTTGGAAAAAAAAGACCTGAATAAACACATCAGTAACAAATACTACTGGATATGGCTAATATTTTACTGTAACACTGTCAAGGTGCTGTATTACGGTGTGTGAGAGGTCCTTCCTGTCTTTCCGTTGTCCTTGTTAGGATTGGCAGAGTTTAAAATTCTGGTGATTGACGGTCGAAACTCAACTAAAACTTCTAAGTGCTGTAATAAAAAAAATAATCTAAACTGCTTTTGACTGTTTTGTCTCCACACTTATGGTTTTGTTGTTATTCAGAGTGGAAGGCCTTTACAGAGGTACAAAATAAACAACATAGGTAAGGTGATTAATTGTCATAGTTGATGCACCACAGCACACAACAACTGTGTGTGAAATGTGTCCTCTGCATTTGACCCATGTGACATCATGACACAGCAGCGGCAGCTATGTGAGCGCCTGGGGAGCAGTGCTTGGGGACGGTAACTTGCTTGGGGTACTTCAGTGGTACTTGCGGGTCGGGGACTCGACTACTCGGTTGAGTCCCTAACCACTACACCACCTGCCTGCCCCCAGTAGGTAGGGCTGCTTGATTATGAAAAAAATCATAATCACGATTATTTTGGTCAATATTGAAATCACGATTATTTGACACGATTACTCATTTTGCTCATTGACTCTGGAAACACTTTACATTTACTGCATTTAACATAAAGAACAGCAAACTTGAAATTTTCATTGATCCCATCCTGTCGAACATTTAATAAAGTATATTAAATAGCAATTTAGTGCAGTTCCACAATCCCTTGAAAACAAATAAAATACTGAATTAAAAGTAAAATACAAAACATATAAATATGAAAAAAAATTAAATAAATTACAAAATAAATAGGCTACACGTCGATGCGGGTTTGCTACTTTGCCTTTTCTGTTTCTGTATTAGTTAGTCGTAAATCACTCGGCGTTTGAACCTTAGGTGGTTAAAGAGATTCGCTGTGTTGCTGAATGGCTCAGACACCACCGAGTAGCAAAGCTTGCACATAATGTTTTTGATCCACGTCTGTATCTTAAAATCCAAATTGTTCCCGCACCAGTGAACTTACTTTACTTTTCGTGCTGCCTAAACGCTGCTGCTGCTGCTCTCCTCCTCCTGCGTGTTTCCCGTTCAGATAGAGAGGAGGCTGACCTCCCAGCGCGCGCTCCCTCACTGACTGCGCCGAGCGCGCGCCTTCTGCTTTCCCATTGCATGTCACCAATGTAATGTCTGTACACACCTATATTATATGTCCTCACTTTCCATTCTATAGGTAATGCTAATCGTGTTCTGTGTATAACAAACTTATTCCTAATGATCTGATATAAAACCGCACTGAAAAAGTACAAGGTGAGGCAGCCAGTACCTAAAGGGCGCGCGCGTGAACCAACGGGATTATTATTAGCGGTACGATGGCTAAAAATTAGAAAATTATGTCCACTATTGCAGTCCGTATTTTTTTTTTCATTATTATTGTTTTTGTTCTGAAAGAGCCAATGCCACACCCGCCAGGAACCTCACCGCAAGTCACCGACCTAAGGCATAGGTCTTCTGTAGCCAAAAAGCATTACACCTACTGTGATGTCTTCCAGGAGAGTGACCATATATTTCCCTCCAATTTCGCTTTGAAATCGGGTGACCTTGATCTTAATCTCGAATATGGCGTACTGGGGCAATTGCATCTCCCCAGACCCCCTGTACGATTTTCAATGACGCTGACGCATGTTGCCCACTAGGAGGCGCCAAACAGCCAAAGAATACGTTTTGTGCGCGTGTTGTATTTTTTCCTTAAATCTTCAGGGATTTAAATAGTCTCTTTAGATTAACGGAGCGAAACTAAACGTGTTTTTAATCAGATTATTAAATATTAACTTCACAGAAGTACCATTCAACGTTTGGGTGCTTGAGTGGCCTTTCGTCAGAGATGTTTCGCCGGTCTGAGAAGAAGCGTTTCCGAAGGCCTGCCCTTCTTTCTATACTCAGGTATGGTTTGTAGGCCTATATTTCAACGTTAGTCAAAATAAATATTTTAGTCTTTTATGTAAAAACCCGAAAGCCAAATTCAAGTTATATTTCCTGTGTTTCGTGGGGATATGTTGGAATCAGCATTCGTTTGTATAAAGGTGACGACTTTGGCCAAATAATTCATATACAGACGGGTACATTTATTTCATTTTTTAAAACGTTTGCTAGGTGGCCATGTACGGCCAGAGCACCCCGGTGGAAATGAACACATTTCCCAGCAAATATTCCTCGTCATAAGCAACATCTTGAATCATTAACTTGCTGACTCCAGCACTTTACGGTATAATTTAGTGTAACAGGAAAGTGAATAAAAAAATGAAGCTTCTTTGAATGGAAAACATCACTAGATAAGATATAAAAGCCTGTGTCGGACACTGTGCCACAGAGACCCTGATATGTGCCTGAGGGCAGCTTAACCCCCAACTTAATGCATATACCAAAAGGGCAATGAATCCTTTAAATAAAACGCATAGCTATTTTTCAATGTGACGTGCAAGACCATTTCCGCATGTAAGGTGGCAAGAATAAAGAGGAATAAAATTCATTACTATGGCAGACGTAAAGCGTACATGTTTTTAATATACTAAGAGTGTGATTAAATTTCACGGAATAGTGAAGCAATAACAGGAGGAATATAAAGCATGATTTGAAAACAGTGTGTCAATTCCAGAGGAGCATGTTTCTGGATTTAATGTCTAGCTGTGACATAAGACTGGACTGGATTGACCTATAACTCCGGAAGCCAGTATGTTACTGTCAAAGATGGTTGTACTGCCAGACTTGGAGTCCCTTAGGGAGCTGGGGATAGCGTGGAGGCCGAGCAGGGTGTGCTTTCCCATGGCCGAGTCAGCCTGTTCCTACAGCCGCCCGTTGGTGGGCCTGCGAGGGAGGCTCCGTGACTGGTGTCACCTCTCGTCCTCAGAAAAAGCAAACAATGGCCGTGACCACTTTATGGCCCCGTGTGTTACGGGGGAGCTGTTTAGTTTTTGTAGGGACGGGCCGAGTGCAGATGGCCATTAGGAAGGTGGTGGTGTGGTGGGGGGGGGGTGGGCTTCGGCACGGCTGCAGATGACCCGCTCACGCAAAGCGGGCTGTGACTGCGGACAGGGAGAGAAATGGAGCCTCTTCAGGGAGGTAGAAGTTTGGGAAATGCTGAGCCGCAAGGCGTGATGGGTAATGAATGCCAGATGCTGTGGTGCTTTAGCTAGGTACGTTACCCGGCTCCCCCACGCTGCCTCCTTGATGCAGCCTAGATTGATCCCAGAGGTTGTGGATAAATCACCCCAAGCCAATGAGGAGTATTTATCGCCTGAGTGGGTTTGGTTCGTTCTCTTGATGTGGGATTTTGCCTGGGAATTTAGCAGGCTGGTGGGGTGGGGTGGGGTGGGGGGGGTGTTTTGAGGTGGTGGGTGTCCTGGAGGGGATTGGGAGGGGTTTCTTTATGCCCTGGAGTGGGAGCATGGACACCAAGAACAGGCTTTACGCTGCAGTCTCCAAAGATAGCTGACTCGGGCTAGGCTGTGTTGGGTGTGGTCCATCTGGTCACCTGAAGACTCCTGGGCACCCTGCTGAGTTTGGAAGGCCTGTGTCACCTTTGTCATTGGAACAGATGTGTTTTTAATGCTTAGGTTGGGTTTTTTTTTTGGTGAAAATTATCAGATTGAATGGGATCCAAGTAATTGTCCATTTGTCCATTTCTTTTACTTCTGTTTGTTTCTGTCTCAGCAGAACATAGCGTGATTTTAGTGAAAACATCTAATTGGGCAAAATGACCCCAAATTAACTATAATTCCACGATAGTTTAGCATTATGCTTTAACATTGCTGTAAGGCCCCAGAAACTATTACATCTTTTGGGAATGATAGATATCTACTCCGATTGACCAATGAGATATTACAGTCCTATTTGTAGTATAACTTATTTGAAAATGGATGTTCAGTATGTAAACAATGCCTATGCAAATTATTAAATATTCTATTTCTAGATATATATTTTTATATTTCTAGAGTAGAAATATCATAGGATTTTTCTTTGGACTCCAATATTGAATAGAATAAATGGAAATTTAGTTTAGTTTATTTTTTCTTATAATAGTTCCATCTAACAAGTTTTAAATATTGTATATGACAAACACAAAAAAATCTGTGAAATTTCAGCAGGAAATCAAGTCTTCTTCTCCAGTTCTCATAGATGTAGATTGCTTGTAAGGTGCTTGTGACTTGCTTTTCCTTGACTCGTCTATCCTGTTTGTTTCATACAAGTTTTATGAGATTGTGGTCAGGAGCCTGGCTGGCTAGATTGTTAGTCTGGGTTGTCCGTTACTTTCCTTATGCACCAGATAGTTCTTGCACAATTTTGAGATGAGTGTTTTGGGTTGTTATCTTGCTGATGAATGAAGGACTGCTCAATCAGTTGTAATCCTGATGGAATGGAATGCCTTTGAAGTATGCTATGATAACCGTGCTGGTTGAGATTGACATGGATTTGGTAAAGATCACCAGCTCAAAGCAACCCCAGGCCATGTCAGTGATTTCTCCTGGGAATCACAAATTCAGAACTTATGCACTCATCCTCTCTGTGACTTGTAAATGCATGGCAATTTGACCCAAATATTCCAAATTTATGCCCATTAATCCAGAAGGAAAGTGTTAGCGTTGGGGTTAGGGTTGTCTTTTGCATTCGGGATGTGGTTAGGATTAGGGTGGATGTTAGGGTTGGGACTAGGGTCGGAGTTTGAATTGGCATTAGGGTAAGGGTTAGTAGAGTGCAGAGCGGTATTGAGCTGAGGAGCAGGCAGAGCCGACAGCCTCGCTGGCGAGGAGCGGAAATTCTCACCGCTCTGCTCACATGCTCTGATCATCAACAACCACTACCGTGGTACGTCGGTATAATCAAAATCTCCCCCGTTGGCCAAATTTATACAGAATACCGTTTATACCGCTTATACTGCACACCCCTAGTTTGGATATTAGGTTTAGTGCAATTTTTGGAATTAGTGTTCAGGTCAGGGTTAAGGTTACCATTTCTGTTTTAGGTAAACTTTTGGCAAGCATTTTATGTGAAAAATGGAATGTTTTTTTCTGTATGTTTGTTCTGTGCACCTACATTAAGAGCAACAGTAAAGGGGAAAAAAAAATCAAATTCAAAAGTCAGATTCCTTTTATGTGTAAACATACTTGGCCAATAAAGCTGATTCTGATTATCCTTGTTTATCGTAGAAGTAGTGTGATTCATTGATATCTCGATTTAGGTTTCAGATTAAAACTGCTAGTATTGGAGCTCAAAAGCCTGTGTTGCTTTCACAGAGAACATTTTTGCCAGAGTTACCCCATTGTGACCCATGAGCTTACATAAGCAAAGCTTTGGAAGGGACGTCCCCACAGGTGGATGTGGTTGACCATCATTGGTTAGGCAGTGGAGATAACCTTGCCATAAAAATGACAGGGGGGCGTAAAATGTAGTTGTGACCTTGTATCTTCATATTAATATTGATTGTGTAAATGTGGGGTACTAATGCTAAGAATTGTTTCGAACAGCTTTTCTTGTTGTAGGGTAAGACTCAAAATTTCAGGTTCCAGGAAGTAATTGGTCTTGACTGAATCTGTAATACGTAATAATCGACTTTTGTAATATTATTCATTTGAAGAGAGTCCTAACCATCGTTCTAAAAAGGTGGGAGTCTTGTCGTTGAATATGCTTGCAAATAAATCGTAGTGTAAAATCACATGACATTCTAAGTAGTTTTATAAAGTCACACATTTAATGATCTTTATTAATATAATGGGGGTAAAACAGTGAAATAAATCATGGTTGTCCATGTGTTACAACAGGTCATTTCTGCCATTTCAAAGCCCTTCAGGTTTGGAGGAAATATGGAGTTTTTGAATCACAGGGATAACATTAAACCATAATGCTGATATTCATCCCTACCTGCTAGTTACAATAATACAGTTAGTTCCACTGTTTGCCTAGTATTTATGCAGTATGAACATAGTAATATAGAGGGTACAGTGGTTAATTATAATACCAGTAGTCATTAGTAGTAGGCTGGAAATTTGTGATTATAGGGTGGGGTAATTGTGCCCTAAATTTGTGCAGTAAAGACAATAAAATTTAAAGCCTCTGGCAGAGTGTATTGTGCTGTCTCTACGTTGCAGCCCTTCTGCCATACCTTGACTCTGTCTCCGTCAGTGGATCACCACATGCCGGGGTTCCTCAGCTTGTTATTGATGCTCGGTCCTGGGAGTGACTGAGAGCACCTGGGGTGAATGCAGCAGGTAGCATAATGAGCTGGAGGATCGTAGGAGTTGGGTTGGTGACCTGGAGGTTGTAAGCTTATATCCCAAAGAGCAACTGCCCAGTTAGTTTGGCCATTATCCCAGCCTGCACTGGTGCTGTCCAACCAAAAGTGTGAGGTTTTGTGATTCAGTTCGATTCGAAGGCAGCTTGTAGGTGAGCAGAATGCATTACTGAATGACAAAGCTGAACATAGCTCTTAAGGTAAATGTTGGGGGGGGGTGGGGGGCACAGCAGGAATACAGAGAGAAAGAGGTGCTGAGTGAAAGATAAGGAGGAAGGTGGAAAGGAGGAGTGTCCCGTGCATTCCTGCTCGGAGGTCGTGTGTAGACAGGTCTGGCTTTCACTCCAGGTCGTACCCGGGAGATCCCACCCCACCCTCGTCACCTGTCAGCCACACGCCCCTCGGCGGAGCCCGATTCACGTGCTCCGTGCCCGCTGCCACTCTCTGGCTCAGTTTCTCACCTCTCCTCCCCACTTTTCATTAGATCCACAGAGAGTATAATCTCTGGGTTGGGTGGCGATGTGTTCACCATTTTGCTGTTAATTAAAGGTATGCCTGACCTTTGACCCCTGCGCTGCGATGTGTCCGGCTCTCTGACTCACTGCGTCTAGTATCCCCGGGCCGCCGACATGGTCGTGCCACGGCTTGCCGCTGACATGCCTCGAATTCCTGCCCTCCAGGACTGACCGATCGTGTTGGGGTGGGGGGGACTTGCACAGATGGGCCAAAGATAACCCGCCCCCCCACCAGCTTCTCACACGAGAGCCGCAGCAGACAGAGAGGGTGGAGGCTGCTCAGCCTCCATAGGTCACGGTCCAACACTGGGTCCGCCTCAGCCCTCTTGAGTGTGGCATGACCTTCGCGTTCTGAGCGCCCTTTCCGTTTCGGCACCAATGAATGAGGAATATTGTGCAAGCAGCAGCCTAAGGTTGCTGTTCAGCGTAAAAGACAAATAGCCAGGAATTTCTCCCAGTGATGCAATTTTATGAATATGTTATGTAGAGCCAATGGGATTCAGTAAGAGTGCAAAGAGTCCTTTTTATTTAAGTAAGTCCTCCATTATTTCTGTTAAAAGCAATGAGTATGGGGGTTAGGGGTTAAGGGCCATGATCCCCAAACAATGGTGTCGATCTAGCACTGCTGTAGCCTAAGTGTTGGTCTTCACCTGGATCGCTCCAGCAGAATCCCAGATGTGTGAATGAGTGGAGCCCGCTTGGGACAAAAGGTCAGCCGAGAGCGAGGCAGAGAATACTGGGTTAATCTCGCCTGGTACAGTTGTTTAGTGCGCTGAAAGGAGTCAAGGGGCTTTACATTGAATGGGGCAAAATGTGATCCATTGTTCAGCTGCCGGGGGGGGGGGGGGGGCGGTTGATATATTCAATCCCACACTTGCAAACAAAACATATCCTCAATTATAGGAGCGCGAGTGTTCTCCCGCACGACGTGGGCTGCGGGAGTTTCGACATTGCGGCGTTTGACCTCCGCGTCTTCTGGTCATTGTCCTAGCCGACCTCTATTCCTTTACCCTGCTCTGAACTTAGCTCTTCGCTCTCAGCGCCTACAGAGGCAGCGCGAGGGCAAGTTTGCTGTACGAGCATTTTTGCATTATGGGCAAAATTAAGGCACTTTTGGGGAGGATACGACTAGGCTGGGAAAACAAACAGAGCCGTTATTTATGCTGTGACCCTTTGCTGGACACATGGCTCTGTCACAAATGTCAAATTTATGACCGTTCCAAAAGCTGGCTGGGCAATACAAAATATTTAGTGACCTGCCTTTTAAACTAGTCGTTGTTTTGGTGTTTCTAGCAGAAGCCAACCAATAAGCATCTCTCATCCCAGAGTCGATCTTGAGCATTTTGACCGCAAGTTCTCCATATGTGCTTCTGCAGCCTTAAAGACGCACTAATCTCAATAAATACTGCCATTCTGGAAGCGTAAAACTTATATCACCAGAAAGACTTGTTTCATATATCAGATTTTATTTGTGTAATCATTCTGTCATCTCCAGCTGATATTTTTATTGAAAATAACCCAGTTCGCTCCCGTCAATGTGAACTTTCCAGCACATGTGGTCTGTGGCGTGTAAAGTAGGTGGTAGGTTTTGCCGGGAGTGTATAGAGGACATCACAGGCATGAGAAGCAACTGCAAACCGCTAGAACTTGGCTGGAAGTTTGGGAAAATTAGGGCAGATGGAAGGTTTTGTCGCCAGTGGCCTTTTGCAGCCCTTCTGCGGCACTGAGACGACGATCCATGAGCCCAACTGGTGTTTCCTTGGTCATTTGGCCCATGTGCTGGAAGCAGTGGGATCTAGTTTCGGCCCCCAGGCCACCTGACACTAGAGCGGGCCTGTGGAACCAGATCTTGCCCTGTTTATTTAGCCCCCTCCCGAACCTGCCTCATGTCCCGCGTAGAATCACTGCAGCTCTCTCATCATCCAGACCTCCTTGGGCTACAGTCCCCTCTCCCTCCCGTTTATGTTTCTCCAAACATGCTCCTGCATGACACCAGACCCTGCCTTTTCATTCACGCCCGGAATGGTGTGGCCATCGGCTCCTGGCTCTAAACAAAGCCAGCCGTTCCTTTTTCTCACCACCAAACCCTTTTGTTCCCGCTCCTTTGAGCAGAAAAATGTGACGCATCTGCTGCTCTGACCAAGCATCTCTCCTATTCGGCACCAGCGTGCACTCCTGGCGGAGAAGAGTGTCTTGGAATCCCCCTGTAGGCCTCTGTGTGAAAGGCACCTAGGCTTAGACAGTGTCTATAAGTTGGTGCAAACTGTCTGACTTACTCCTGGCCTTTCTCATTGAAATGCGACACATGTGCATTTCCCACTGGGATGTCTTGTGCATCTACTCATGACTCTAGATTGTGTCCTCTGCAATCTAGAGTCAAACCATGAGACAACGAGACAAGTGTTGGAATGAAAGACTATAATGTGTGCGATGGTACAACGGATGTAATGGTGGCAGCAAACATAGCGGTGAAGACCCTTCTGGACTAGATGGAACTTTTATCAAGATTTTGGATGTGTGACCCTTATCTTTGATCTTGTTTGAGATTAGTTTACCTAAATTACACAGGAGCATCGGGGCATGTCGCTTCGTTTCTTCTCCTGTCCCAGAGACACAGACCCCCCCCAGCACCCATCGTATGCCACATGCGCTCACAAACTGAGAGACTGTCGGAGGAGCCCATTTCTGATTGGCCGAGGGTCTCTATGTTTATTCAGCGAAGCCTGACCTCGGGCGGATTTTTTTTTTTTGCTGGAGTAGGAGCACGAGAAACCCCTGGATGCTAACGGATCGGCCCTGTTCGCTCAAGTGAGCCAAGCACGTCATGTGTGAGAGGTGGAGGGGAGCAGAGGCGAGGGCTGTTCACAAAGGTGGGGGGGGGGGTCAACTGTCCTCATCCGTTCTTTTATCCTCATAGCCTCCCATCCCCCACCAGTCTCTTCCCCCCCAGGCATGGACCTGAGAATGGAGATAGACTGGCTGACGCAAAAGGGTGGGACGCAACCCCCCACCCCCGCCCCAGACCTAAATGATTACTTACCCCCAGCGCTGACACTAACCATTCCCGGGCCCAGGTGCAAATCGACAAACACCATCAACTCACTCTGTATATAACGCACATTCAGTGTGCGTTAATTTTGCTTTTTATAGTAAACACTGTGGAATTAGGCTAAAATACAAATTTCTCTGTAGCATACCTAATAAAATTGCCCGTGCTATATGACCAGCTACTGCGCATTATGTTCCCCCCCCCCCCCCATTTATTTAGCAGATACCTTTACTCAAAGCAGCATAAATTTTGAGCTAGTGGAGTTGGCCAATGCCCAGAGTAATTGAGTGTTAAGGGCCTCGCTCGAGGCCTAACAGTTAGAACACCCTGCCGCCCCTGGGATTCGATCCAGCAACCGTCTGGTGACAGCTGCAGCAGTCCATCCCACTGAACCACACACTGCCCCAGTGTTAGTTAAATGATCATAAATTTGCATGGTGCTTCATAGACGCTGGCCTGCTTGCTGGATGCTACTTGGTCCCCACCCCAAACAGTGAACTATCCCTCCCTGAGCACAGCCCCCCCAAACCCCCAAAGGGTCCATCACTACTCCCACCTTATCTGGGACCTGGGTGCTTCACTGGCAGGGGTGCCTCAGTCTAGGTCTCTAAGGGGTCGGCGAGAGCAGTAGGGACCAGGGCCCGTCCCCTATCAGTCCAGCCACGGTGGGGTTATTCATGTCCTGTCAAGGCCGAGACTTTGCATTGATTTTCTTTGTCTTCCTTATTAGTTCCTCTGCCCCCCCCCCCCATCAGAATGTAGTCGCCGGATATCTTTAGAAGCTCGCCAAATAGAATTCCCACTTCCTGCATCAAAAATTAGGAGTACACAGACGCACCGTGCAAATCCGCCTTTCTAAGCAATTTTTTTTAATCTAAAGAATTAAATGCCCCCCCCCCTAAAAAAAAGCCCAGAGAAAGACTTCTGTGCTCAGCAGTGCTGGGAAAAAAAATCCATAAAACAGTGTTTTTTTTATGTTTAGAGCTCACATGGTATGGAAACGACAGCTGGAATTTCCTGTCAGGGCCGTGCGTCTGCTGCGTATGTGTGTATACAGTGTGTCAAAATCAGGAATCTGGCTTTTGGCTGTTTGTGTATGTGTGTGTGTATACAGATGAGGGACCAAAGGGGAGGGGGGTGGCTGAAAAAAGGTGGGGGTGTGACCTGACCCTCCCAGGGTCACAGGGGAGAGGATGAGCCCTGTCATTAGCAGGGGTGAAATGAAGAGGAGGCTCAACGGGGAGGCCATTGTCCCGGGGCGCTGGGGAAGGCCGGCCTTCGGCACGTCACATGACACGGCCTGCTGCTTTGTGCCGCCGTGAAAAGGACGGGGGCGGGGGTGGTGGCCCGCATAGAAAGGGCTCGTGGGCTTTGTGGGGGGGGTAGCTTATTGACACTTTTACTTTTCCCTCCCGTTTTTCTGTCCTTTCGTGGCAGATCATCCAGAACATTCACATTCCCTGACGGCTCATCCTGGAGAATAATATCTCCCTAAAAATCCTGAAATGGTACCACAGGGAGAGCAGTTAGTCTCCAATATACCTTTTTAACTGCCGTTAGGGTATTTGTGACACATGATACTCATACGTGAATTGATTTACACAGGGTGTTCGACGGGTAAAGAAAGGGAAAAAAAATCCTCAATCACTGAAATGGTAGCATGTTTGCCATATTTTTGGAGTTAAAATTTTGCACACTTACATCAGTAACTTCTAGGTCAGACTGCATTTTATCTCTGCCATATTTTAAAATAGGAATTTGGATCATTATATCATAATTCGGGTGGTGCCGTGGGCAGCAGTGACAGCACCTAAATCAGGGGTTTGCTCCCCATCCTTGCCCCCCCCCCCCTTGTGTCAAGGTCCACATGTGAGTGCCCTCCCACAATCCAAAGACATGGCGTTGTTCAGCGAAATATTCTTTCTGAATTTCTCATAGTGCATGAATGTGTGTGCGCATGCTCCCTGCAATGGACTGGCATCCGGGTTGGAAGACGTATTCCATCCATCCATCCATCTTCCAACCCGCTTATCCAATCAGGGTCGCGGGGGGAAGACGTATTGTTATTCTTATTGTTGTTGTTGTTTTTATTATAATTTAGTGTTATTGTTGATGTATTGATGTGTCTTTTTGAAGTTACATAACCACTTTAATTTCGCTTTCAGTCTGTGTCAGTTTCACATCTGGGGATATGAATGATTTATTATTTGTTATTGAATTTAAATTATTAATTATTGATCAGTTTAGCTTTCACATCGCTCAAGGCAGGGGAGTCATGAAGGAGAGGTATTGAGATGCCTAGGCTGTGTTTCCTAATGACTTCAGTGTGTGTTTCCCTCCACCTGAACTCCTAATGAACCCGTTAAACCAAATATTGGCCTCATTAGCCCGGTGGAACCCCGTCTCCAATTACTGTTGATTACGGAAGGGGGTCAATAAAACCAGCATTGTTGGATGTCTGGTGTTGAGGGGTCTGGTCACAGTGGAGGAGCTGTCTCACACAAGCTGGAACGTTTGCTAGATGGAAATCCGGGACGACCATTCGAGAGCAGTTAAGGTACATAAGCGGTACAACGGTAACAAAAATATATCAAGTATATTTACTTTCTACTCCAAGTTTGCCCTGGATTAATGGTGATGGATGAATGGACATTCTTACAAATGCATTACATCTACTGCCATGTACCAGGTATCTGGTTATTTTATGGTACGGTGTCTATGTGATGCTCCACAAATGTCTCTTTGTCCTAAGAATGATGCCAATTACAGTTGCTGTGGAGCATTTCTCGAATTAGTCAACATTTGCAAAACAACAAGTGTAATCCCTACCCCATAATGTCACTTATGCACAGCAGAATATCATTTCTCATTGCTTCACACAAATGTCTGAATGTTTTAGTACATATTTGCTACAGTTATCTTCATTTGGCACTATTTTCAGTTGCTTTAGTCTTGTTGGTCAAAATAATTATGTAGTTTCCCATTGTAATATTTTTACATCCAAAACCATATATGTATGTGATCATCATGTTAATCGGCACATGCAAAACAGTTAACCAAGCTTTCAAAATTATTTAAAAATATATACAATAAATTGCAGTAATATATAGTTGCTGTGTTTTTGGTTCCTACAATACACGATTTTGTTGTTCCTGTAGTGCCATTTTGCTGTTTTTGTGTTATCCAATGCTGTGTGACTTTGTTTGCTATTGTACTGTCGTGAGGTCTGAAGAGGTTTCATGTGAAGAGGTGCATGCGAGTGCTCTCTCCTGCCAGTGAACTTCACATACTGTAACGTAGAGCCTTACAATGAGGAAACTGGTGTTTTTGACATGAGTAGGTATCAGTTTGCTCATGAAAAATGATCAGGAGGTGACAGTGAGAAAGAGTTGCGGAGCTCAGGAGCATACTGTACTTACACTGACATACTGACCATACATCTAAGCATTTCACTCTCATGGTTAAAACGATGCTGTTTTTTTTTTTTTTTTTTTTGGTGGAACTGACTAATTCATGAGTGGAATTGTTTGCTTTTGAGACATGAGTTAATTGTTTTGATTAAGTTAATGGCTTCTGCATCTAAACTGTAGTGTATATACATGAACTGTTTTGAGAAATGCTCTTATAGTTATGAGAATGTTAAGCATGTTTCATGAAATGTGCCAAAGCAATTGAAAAGCTGTAAAAAAATTTAATTGTATTTCCTTTTCCATTTCTATACAGCAACTCAAAATATAATTCCTCACATCAACAGCTCAGTATTTACATAACTTAATATATGCACAGAATTATTAATATTGACAATGCAAAGTTCATAGACCTTCCCTCCCCTATTTCATGGTCTTCCTCCTTCCCCAGTGCTTAGCTGTCTGTTGGGCCCCCAGTATGTTCACACTGACCCTAGCTTTCTTTCTGCATTTTTCCAGCCCAGATGCATTTATAAGACCAATTCTCCATTTTTTAAATCTGTATTTATCACGACTGTGTTCTCTGAATCTGATAGTAGTGCAACTGTACTGCAGGGGGTCAGTCCACGCTGGGTTTAATCTGCTTAAACGGGCTGCTTTTGAGAATGAGGAGTAATAGTAGTGAATGCAGGGGAATTTCGCAAATGGTTTCCATCAATTAGTTGATCTCGACAATGGCAGAAGCCTTATCGTCGGCGAATTTGGTGGAGGCTCGAGCTTACCACTGAGCAGAGGCCAAGGAGACTGGGGCTAATGATCACTTTCCCTCCAGGACTCTGGAGGAGTCAGAGTGAAAGATCACAGTGCCAGTGCGACAAGGCCCCGCCCCTCTTGCCGGGCAGCCTCGCCCTCTCTCATTGACAGACGTCAATGGGGGGTGGACTCAGGCCTTGGGGCCATTGAAGGCTGATGGATGGCTTCATAAAGCTGCTCTCTCGGGTGGGACGCCAGTGAAGGAATGCCACCGGACACTCGCTATTGACAAGGGACAGATGGGTGGGTTTTTTTTTTTTTTTTCCTTTTTTCCTTGCTGTTTTCCCATGATTCCCATGGGGGCCTGTGCGACAGACCGCGCCTCCTGCGTGGGGCACTTGATAAGGACCTGTGCCGTGTGCTGGGAGGCAGGTGGCCGTGGCTGGGCCTGTCGGGAAGCGGCGCGCGTGCCAGCGGTATCATTTCCCGAGCAGTGGAGTTCCTCACGGCGTGCATGTGAGATGTTTCCCAGCGCTTACAGATGTGACCCAAATCACACTGGGTCTTCGCCTGTGACGGCATGCAGAGCTACCCCCCCCCCCACACACACACACACACACACTCACTTTCCTGCTGACACCTTTTCCCTGCTGCTCCAGCCCACATCTCCCATCTCCCTCTATCCAGCCATTGCAAATCAAATCAAAGTATGCGTATGAAATGCACAACAGTGTATGATTGCCTGAGTGCTCCCTATTATAAAGTACAAGAGTAAAAGATAAAGATTAAAAAAAAAAAAAAAAAAAAGTAGACACATGGATGGATGGATGTATGCCGACCTTTGAACCAGGAGGTACATGGGACATGTACCCCCCCAATTTGATTTCATAACCCCCCCCCCCCCCAGTAAATACATATTTACATTTAAATTCTTCGTTGTGTCCCCACCCCAAATATCTAATTCTATCCTATACTCCTATACAGATTGAAAGAAAAAGTGCATATTTTCCATACTAATAGCCTGATCAGCTCTGCAGTAGCCTGAGGGTAGTAGCTGCTATGGAGCCTTTCTGCTCCGATACTGTCAGCCACTCCGGGTCCATCCCGCCGGTGCTGGTGACTCCCCCAGGGAAGAGGTAGCCGGGGCCCCTGGAGAGACTGGCCTCCACCCCTCGCCATGCGTGGGAAATTGGTTACAGTCCATTAGACGCAGTGGAGAGCCGTGAAGCGTGAGGCGACTTTGTTTCACTCGATTTGACGCGGCTTGGGGTCCGCCGCCCACGGCTACACCGCGGCCGCAGGATGCGCTGAATCGTTTCCCACTGCCTCCATGTCCGTCCTCCCGTGGTGTTAAAGGGCGCTTGGCGATTGCATAATCTAGCAAGAAAGTTGTTTTTTTAGCAGTCATAAAGGTCTTTTTAAAAAAAAAACATTTTTCTAATCAGTAGCTTTTTATCTCTTAATGGGATCCAATATTTATTAGCCGAAATTCATATGTAAAAGTAATAAAAAAATTGGATTGGATGACAGGAAGTGGCAGGACACTGTAGAAGAGGCTTCGAGGCCAGCCTCCACTCTGGGGCCATAGTGTACTTTTTCTGTGTGTTGTTGTTGATCATTCTGGAAGGAGAGGAGCACCGGGCACTTCTCATCTCCCAGCTGCCAAAAAGTTAAGGGTCAGATATCAAAATGAGAAGAAAAGAATTTTGTGGTGACTGGCGTCAGATCAGATTACGGGACAAGGATTGGCTGACGCACATGTGTGTGTGTGTGCGCGCATTTGTGAGTGTGTGCGTATGTGTTTGTGAGCCTCTGCGTCCCTCGTTTTGGATCCTCTGGTTGGGATCTCATCTCTGTGAAGCATTGTTAGATTACTCTTAATTATCCATGAATATGCAGAGAATTCTGAAAATTTATACAGGAAACTGTTGTGTGCACGGAGGGTCGGAGGTTCGCCTAATGCAGTTTTGTTTCTATGGCAGTTCAGGTGTATTCATTGTTGTGGAATGTAAGATTACTGATGCAGAAAAGCGCGGTGTGATGAAAAGGTGTAGGGCGAGTGAGAGTGCTGTGCTGTGTTTCGTCTGTTCTGCTCGGTGGCCCTTAATAACTGCCTCTTAAAGGCTTCTAACTCTGACCGCTGTGAGCCTTACTGCTGCCTGGCTCTTTTCACACCAGCTACGGTCTGCACACAAGTTCCCCTCGATCGCCTTGGGCTGCGCTGACGCTGCACATGGCCAGCAGGGACAGGGGGGTCACGCCGAGGGGCAGCAGGGTCACGCCCAGCCTGAACCCCGGGACGGGGTGGGGGGGGTGGGGGGGGCGGAGATTTCAGGCTGTCAGAGGGTCACCGTCTCTACCTCCTCCATCTGGGCTGGGGCGTCAGCTGCTGCATTTGAGGCCCAGCCCAGGCAGAAGCCACCAGGTAAGGCCCGGCTCGACCCACCACAGCCGGCGTGACGGCTCGGGGGGCATGTCATTCACAGTGCAGCTAGCTTAGAGGGCTGAGGGGTGGAATTCCTCACGGCAGTTCCAACTTGGTCCTTTTTCCAAGTGCTTTGGGTGATGATTAGCCAGCTGGAGGTCAAATGCCCCTCCCATCGATGATGTTAATTAGTGCTAATTAGCAGGCATCTTGATCCAGGGGGTGGGGCATCATAGCTGACCAATCTCTCCAGCCAACCCCCCACCCCCACCGCCTCACCCCCGACTTCCAGCTAGTGACCGCGACCCCGTGTTTGTGCTCCTCTCGTTGTCAGAGGCGATTTGCCCTTGCCACAATGCCTGCCATTCACTTGCCCGCTCCTTGCTGCAATTGAGGGGTCAACCGTTTTGAAGGTTAACCCCCCCCCCATGACTTCCACTGGCTTTGCCCCCATTCAGCATGAGTGATGAACAGTCTGCCGGTCGCATCCTCGGGCAGAACTTTTCCCCGTACCGTAAGCTGCTGCCTATGTCAGCCCCTGTCGCCCGCTCCGTTGGGGAGCCCGTGAGCACAGCCCCCTGACAGGCCGTCTGGCTCCATGAGGGACCCCAACCTCTGGACGCCGCATTCCTCCACCTCGGCTTCCCTCCCATCTTCTCCTGCTTGACCAGGCTCTTTTAGCTCTTTAGTCAACACCTGGTATCACTTTATTAACCCCCCCCCCAAACATCCAAGTCAGCCCCCACAAGGGCCGGGAACACTGTGGCTATTGAGATTTGGGCTCCCCCAACCCCCGCCCTCCAACCCCGGACGCTGGCGCAGCCTTTGAAGAGGAACGTGACGCCCTCACATTGGAGCTCCGACGATTACCACGGCAGCACCCCCCCACCCCTCCCATCCAG
Organism: Petrocephalus schoutedeni; assembly: GCA_026780765.1. Taxonomy (NCBI): domain Eukaryota; kingdom Metazoa; phylum Chordata; class Actinopteri; order Osteoglossiformes; family Mormyridae; genus Petrocephalus; species Petrocephalus schoutedeni. The sequence continues at coordinate 11,035,955 of JAODKL010000047.1, forward strand.
TGACCTTTGACCCACCCACTCACACCACTCCCACCTCTCATTGGTCGGCGACGAACAAACGTGGGAGAGAGGGAGAGGGAGAGGGAGAGAGCGGGGAGTCGGGGAGAGCACTGAAAGGTCAGATGATGGCCACAGATTTTATTAGGACAGGGATGTGGGTGGTGTGTGTGTGTGATGGGGGGTGGGGTGGAGCGGGGGGTTAGAAAGAATGGGAGGAGGGAAAGGGGTTTAAGACCACCGTCTGAGATTTTACTGCTTAAAATTTGGCCCTTTTTACTCGACAAGTTAAGCAGTCCATGTTGAGCTAATCTGAACACGGCGTTGAAAGCAATGCAGATGACGCAGAGCCACAGAGGGCCACCAAGAGTCTGGGCACTTCCCAGCATGCTTTGGGCTTCTGAGGTGCTTTATTGTTGGATGAGTGCATGAGAACCTTCACCTGTCCTTCATGGGAGCAGCACGGCCGAATTTGGATAGAGTAGTGATAATCCTGCATTCTCTACATTGACTCTGCCTGGATAGAGTAGTGATAATCCTGCATTCTCTACATTGACTCTGCCTGGATAGAGTAGTGATATTCCTGCATTCTCTACATTGACTCTGCCTGGATTGAGTAGTGATATTCCTGCATTCTCTGCATTGACTCTGCCTGCAGTTCAAATTAGTTTTGTTTGTGGCCAGTGTGAAGAATTGAAATATTAAAGAAATAAATTATGCTGCCAGCTGCTGTAAAGAGATGATTTATGTTTTTCAGCATCTGCCTACTTTTAGATTAAATCCCCCAAAACAGGCCAGAGCAGGTACATGTAGTAAAGAAATATTTCCCTCAAAGCATGTCATTTAGTGCCTTTTTAAATCATTTAATCACTAAACATGCAGCACAAGGCTCCCAAATATTTGTTGCACTCCCCTGTATTAATCAACAAATGAGCAATTATTCTCCTGCCTGACGACATTTTCATCTGCAAGGGTCCTAGGCTGTTTTCTTCAGAGGGGAATGTGTTTTGACCTATGACCTGGTTCAGCTGTCAAGTCCCAGCATGCCCCGTCCAGGGTGCATGCAAAGTGAGTGTTGTCTTTTGCCCGCAGCTTGGGTCAGTACCCATTCCTCTCACCATTTTCTGTTATCATCTGAATGCAGCTTAGTGCTCTGGCTGCGCTTCACTTCACTGTTATATGTCTTAAGTATCCCAGCCCATTGCGTTATGAGGCAGTTGTGGGAAGCCAGGCTTACCGCGATGGCAGCACGTAGTGATACTTCCTCTTCTCTGACCCCCGTGGGTGCCTTCTCCGTCGCTGTGATTAATGACACAATCACTTGCTGATTTTTGAGTTTTGCGGAATCTGCCTTTCTGTCCCCCGTTTCCTTTCGCCGCTTGAATCGAAGCCAGAGTCATTTCTCAGCCATAATTTTCGGAGCAATGACTTTTAATCCTTCGCCACTTTGTAAATTTTAAGATGAATATTCTTTGTTTGTTTTATTTTGGCCTGTTGTTACTGGCAGTGTGGAAATGTTGTTGTCAAGGATCTTTCCCGGACTTTCTGTGAAGACATGGGAATGTGATGAAATTTAAAAACATTTCCATGACCATGTAAAGGCCCTCCTTGATGAAAATCAGTTCAGTTAACCCCATCAATTGAGGAAGATATCGTGTTTTTCCCCCAGAAATGTTTATTTTCAGGTTATGGCCGTAAATGCTTGACCGTTTTGAGATCCCTGTGTAGGTTTCTACAGCAAAGTCATACTCCACTCCCGCGTCTCTTCGTAAACATGCATGCCTAGTCCGAGCGACAGAGAGCACCTAAAAGCTGAAGCCTTTGGAACATTCTTACGCCCCCCCCCCCCCTACCCCGCCCAACCCCCCAACCCCTGTTTTAGGGCTGAACCATTTGGGCATGGCAGTGAGTTATGGACCTTTCTCCGGGGGCTGCCTGCATTTAGGGGAGAAGTTGCACGCTTGTGGGTGGCAAAGCGGGCTTCGACAAACCCGCAAAGACACATGCCGAACCCACTCTGGGGCGCGGTTGGTACCACAAGGGGACGCCTTCGGGGGCTGCTCATGATGTCAGTGCTGTTCCCGCGGGGGCATGAGGTGAGGTTTTCATGACTGGAAGATTTACGGCACAGTCACCCAACTGGGGGAGAGCCGAACGGTAGTAAACGGCGCTTCAAACGGCGCCGGGTGGCTCCAGCCAGGCTCCGCACTCTGCCTTGTTAAGCCCATTGGTCACAGACCCGGGGGCCGATTTTCCAGGTCAGATGGACTCGCGTCGTAACGAAAAACCATATTTATTTAAGACAAATGTTTTTCTCATCTGCCGCCTTAATGGGGTGCATTTAACATGCCTCGTGTGAACTTTCGGCGGGAAGCGTGATCATCTGTGCAGCAGTCCCGATCACTCTTTGCCATAATGACCGTAAAAATGGTGCCTCAGTCGATAGCAGGGTTGCAAATCTCAAAGTTGGGGGCTATTAAGTAGCTTAAAGAGCAAGCCAGTAAAAGCAGCCACAGACAAACTGGTGTTAAACTGGTGTGACCTCATCTGGCTGACTGTTTGCTTAGGAACCAGTTTAATGCGAGGGTGAAATGTGAAGGTGTAATGACGCACACATGGCGAGTGTGAAAATAGACCTGAACACGGGAGAATGCATAAATAGCGGCAGGAATGACCTCCGACCTCCCAGTTATGGCCGTTTACAAACCGCCATCCAAACTAGTCGCCTTCGACTGCCACCCCCACCCCCCCTCTTCTGGGCATCTCTTTAGGCACCCAGCATTCCTGGAGAGGCTGAACAGAAGCCCTTGTTTTGGAGCGAGTCCAGCTGACCCCTGGATTTGGATCCCAGGTGCAAAGGTCACGGCCCCGCGTCCAACTTCAGAGCCCCGTCAGGTGACGCTGGATGCATAGCATTCCCGCTATGACGCTGAAAAGGACCCACTGTTCGCTTGCATGTATGTATGTGGTGTGAGCGTGTTGCTCAAATAAAGTCCCTGTGTGTGGCATTGTCAGTCAGCGTTTAATATGCCTCAGACAAACAAACGCGTGGTCCGTTATCGGGGTTCGTCTGCTATAGGCTAGCAAGTTTAACAGATTTCATCAATCAGCCCGGCATGTTTGTTAACGCTCTATGATTCATGCTAAGTGTTCCCTCAATGGCTCCCAGGTGGACAGGAGGTACCGAAGGTCAGGTTGCTTCATGTGAATGAAAATGCAAACGAGTATTTCATTATTATTCATTGTTAAGTGCTTAGCCACGACCGTAGCTAAAAATGATAATCGGTATTAAGATGCTGATGTCCTTAACATCAATTTTTCATCTTATTTCAGTGTGAAGAATGTCTTTGATTGTTCTTGTGGTCCAAGCGCGAGTCAGGAAGGCCACAGTGCTATTTATTCAAAAAATAAGAAAGAAACTAAAACTAAAATAATTAATGGCGGAGGCTGTGACCCCCCCCCCCATCACAAATAAACAAACAACTAAATAAAGGGGAAGGACACCGGGGGTGACGGAGCTGAGGCTTGGGGGGTCAGAACAGGAACAGATTCATCACGTGCAGAGACGCCAAGCCTCGTCAACCTTACCCGCTACTCCTCGTTAACCCCAATTTGTGGACGGAAATGGCATGAGTGAAGGAAGGGGGAAAAAAAACGTGAGCACGTAGGACAAAGTGGCCTCGTGCCGGACAGCGGGGGTCCATCGCCAGGCACTGCCACCGCCATTGCGTGTCGCTGCACTGAACAGATCTGCCCCAGTCGACAGGAGTGGCTAATAAGAGAACGCGATCGCACAGGTGCAGCTAACAGTGACCTCCTAGGTAGTGGGCATTTGGACCCTTGGCTGGGCCAGAGTTCAAGTCTTGTTTTAAGGACAAGTACGAAACGCTACATGGGAAGGCTGTGCAATTCTCAGTCCCTGCCCTCCCCCCCCCCCCAGGGACGCTAGCAGAGGGGCTGCCTTCTAAAATAGGCTCTGATTAGTCCTAGGAATCGCACCATGGCATTGCAGAGCTCCTCGTGTCACAAGCTCCATAAATCCTCCAGCGAAGCGCTGACCTCCCGTCCCCTCCTGCTGACTTTTCATCCCCGCCCTGGCCCAGCAATTTGTGAAGCCAATGGTGCACCCTTTACCCCC
>JAODKL010000047.1:11040189-11071855 GCA_026780765.1 Petrocephalus schoutedeni
CCCCCCGACCCCTGTCTCCTGGTCCCGCCCCGCCAGTTGCTCTGGTCAGCTGTCACAAGGTGCACGGGGGTGTCCATCTTCGCTGTCGGTTTCCTTATCAGACCATCTTGTCGCATCTTGGCCTCTAGGGGCAGCACAGGGGCCACTGTGGGCTTCCTTTATATCCTGTTCCATGTCATCATGTTAATCGGCCCACTTCCCACCCCCAAAATGTAATATATTGTATCTTTTGTAATGTCTCCTGACCCTGCAGCCACACCGCCCGTTGCAGCACCAGTGTCACATGGTGTGTCACAGTGACTTTTTGAGCAATCGACCAGAAGGCGTGGGCTTATTTTAAGATTCCACTGCATTTGCTGCTCTCGGGGTCAGTGCCCAACCCGCCCTTCCAAATTTGAACCTGGCTGAACTGCATTCTGCACCCGCCCCCCTCCCCCATCCAGTTACCCCCAAGCTTTGAGGCAGTCTTAATAGCGTTTACCTCTCATTAGAGCTTTCTAAATGTTCCAGCTGGGGTCGCTTGGGGCTGCTGTTTATCCTCTAGGTCAGTGTTTCCCAACCCGGTCCTCGTGGACCCCTAGTCAGTCCATGTTTTTGCTCCCCCCCAGCTCCCGGTAGAGAGCAAAAATGTGGGCTGTCTGGCAGGGAGCTGGGAGGGAGCAAAAACATGGACTGACTGGGAATCCCCTAGGACCCGGTGGGGATACACCGCTCTAGGTGACACAGGTGATACCTTTGGTTCAGTGATACAACAACACCAGTGCAGTCCACATGTTAGGAGGGCTGGGAGATACTTTCACAGTGACTCTTTAGAGTAGATTAACTTCACTTAACTCCCAGTGTGGTTCTGGTAAAACCAACCATCTGTGCCAGAGTAAGCTACCATTAATGTATTCCTTATTTCTAAAACAAGATCCCCGTTATACTATAACGTACTGATACTGAATTGTCCAGTGAGGGTAAAATAAGAATGGGGGAAAAGGGTGACACTGATAGAGAAGAGGACCTAGGCCGCTGTAAGCGGAGCTCCCTGGGACGGGGTTTTGGGAAACACCAGCGCTGCATCAGGCACAAAAATCCGCTGATTTGCTCTGCAGCACTATCTGCTGTTTCTTGCCGCTCGCTATCTGAACTCGCCATCAGCTGACGGCAGCGATTTTCAGCCACCCATTTGTTATGTATAAAGCTCTTTCTGGGACTTCCTCTCTTTACAGATTTTTTTTTCTTCCTAAAACTTCTTGTGTATTGTAAATTCTCACAATGTCTGCAAACTTCCTCAAGTGTGTAGGGGTAGGAGTGGCACGAATCCAACCTCTCGACCCAAAACCGGGGGAAGAAAGATATCCAAATAATTTTAATACTTTTTCCACATTAAAACTCTCCTGTCACTTGCCCAGTCAGCAGAACACCCCTTTCAGCCGGGATATGTGCAGGTGTTTGGGGCTCAAGTCTCTGTGCCTGTGCTCAGGTGGTCACCTTGGCTGACCCTCCAATGTGACCCATAAGCTATGGAGAGCGAGATGGGGTTGGTGTCAAGAAGAATTCCAGTGTACCTGTACTCGAGTCCCCGTCCCACAAGTAGTGCTGAGGTACCCTGAGCAAGGTGCCGTCCCCAAGCATAGCTGCCCCCTGCTGTGTCATGATGTCACATGGGTTAAATGCAGAGGGCACATATCATTGTTGCGCACTGTGTGCTGTGGTGTGTCAACAATGACAATTAATCAGCTTTCAGCATTCATACTTGTGCGAAAAGGGTTTATCATTAGAGGGGTGCCCCCGAAGATGAGGCCGCAGGCCAGACGCTCTGTTTTCTCAGCCCGGCATGCTGGTCCACAGTACCTGGGCCGATGTCACGAAGTGCATCCCAGGCAGTCCTTAAGTACAGGAGCTGACCCAACTGAGGGTAACCCTGACAGTGCAGTCAGCAGGGGTGGCCCCCTGCATACTGGTCCCGCAGCCCGGCCCGTCACTGCAGTCAGAGGCTGGAGGGCTCGCCAGCACGTTCCCTGGCCGGGCGACTGGCCCAGTAAAGGATCCTCACCCTAGCCATCTCCCATTCTGTCCCCCCTGTAGCTCCACTAGTAGAGCATTCTAAGCGCAGAGAGCACGCATAGATTGGAGACCTTCCCTCCACTGTGAGTCATGTCGGATGAAAGGGTCAGACGAGTAGTACACAGTCCCATAAAGCCCAGCCTGGAGCCACCAATCCTGATTAAACATTGGGAGGTTAAATTCTGAAACATAATACTATACAGAAAGTGAAAAATCTACAGCTTTAATTATAAATAGAATATTATATATAAATATATATTGCACATTTTCCTCTTTGTTTCACTGATGTTTTTTTGCAGTCTAACTTGGCTTCTGGTGGCAGATACAGGTATGTGTATATTTATAAGGAGAAGGGTCTTTTAACTTTAGCAATCACTGTTTAGAGTTTCCACTGCTACCTTACACAGTGAAGGTAGACCCCCAGCCCAAGACTTATTGTGATGACCCAGAACATGCATTCTTACACATGGACAACTATAAGACTATGCATATAATCTTTAATCATCGTGGCTCTACAATTAAACTGGAATGAACGTGCTTATTAAGAGGAGGCTTCTCTTTTATGTTTCCAGATAGAGTTACTCTTAATTACCCGGCCCTTGTCTGAAGAATGCAATTGGTCAGCCTTCTGTGGCCCCGGGGATGCTCTAATAGTGAGTCAACGAGGCTAATTGAAATGGGCTCGGAAAACAGGTAGGGTTACATGTGACAACAATTACCGAGAGCAAAAGGGCATTCGTTTCGCCCGCAGCACTTGAAGTACTACGCTCGACCCGTGTTTCTACTAAGTGCGCTCTCTTCCTTCTCTTTTACTTACCTTTTCGGGGAGCAAATTCTATCCCTGGGTTTCGTGTTGTGTGCCCCTCCTCGGCCTGCATCCTGTTATGTGTATAAGCAAAAAGCATTGAATACAATGGCCATGAATTCCTCGCGAATACGGAGAGGGGAGCCCGATCTCGGCGCATTCTTCTTTCTAATTCAGCGGGACTGATGCGGTATTTCCCCAGGGTAAAGGGAGCTAACTCGGAACGCACACAGCAACATCCTGCACAACGCAAACCTGAGACCCCCTAACCGTATATTTAAATACACGTTTTTAATAAATCAGATTGGCTCCTTCTGTAGCGTGAACAGTGACAGCAGTGACGTAGCGGTGCAGGTTTCATTAACACGGACGTTTTTATAAAATTACGGATTTAGATTCTGCACCGTGACGAAACCTTTACCCCCAACAGACATCGAGGCGTACCATTCACTCCACGCTATTTAAATCTAGATTAAAACCCCGCGAATTAGCGGTCGGCCTTAAATTCTTTTTAAGGACTTAATGGGATTCCCACTCCTGGAAGTTTATGGACCTTATGGCAGAGCGCAGATGGGGAGCAAACGGCAGGAGAAAAAAATGGCTTAATATAAGTTTCAACTAATTGTCTGTGATGAAACTATAAATTTGGCTGGTATATAAATGTTCACATAGCAAACGCTATATATTTCTTTCTGCAATAAACACGATATTTCTAGGCATTTGAAACCCATCTTTTAAGAAATCTGCCATGTAGTGTTTTCCTCCTCCATTTTAATTATTTCGTTGTTCCGCATTTAATATCTTCATTGAAAATAAAGTATGTGCGTGTATAAATACTTAGGTGTGTATATATTCCGTCAATTTGCAATGGGCGGGAGTTTTACTGACATTTAAAAATGTTAGACCCTGATACGTTTTTTCGTACATTAATGCTAAATTGACTTATGTGATCTATTAACAATGTATTTAACCTCTAAAGGTAGTTATTTGATGATCAAACGTAGTGTATTGCAAAACAAAATGTTCAATCAATTGCATTGATTGCGCGATCAAATGTAACGTCTTATATAGGAAAAGAAATGAATTTGACCATTTGCGAACAATACTGAAGCTCTTCTGACAACAATATTGTAATTAAATGTCTTGGCATTACAATCTGTTTACACGGAAATGAAAGCTAAATAAGTTGAATGGAATTAATCAGAAATACTTTTAACGAGAGTGAATTGTCTTTCAACATTAACCTAAAAGCACGTTTTGCCCTGGAGGGGTTCGAATTTCATTGCCGACACTGAGAAAGTTTATTTTATAGCCTCATGTGTCCGATCTGATCATAAGTAACGTTATATACCGCACTTATCATTTTTCTCCCATGCGAATTCTGGACTATTATTGAATAGATGTAAATAGTTATTCCTGTGTATATTATGGGCAAATGTAAACAAATGTTATTACATAATGTTCACAGTATCAAGCATTAAGCTATTGTACTCGTCATCAAAGCAGGCTAAAGTGCTCAAGAGCAGCAAGCAGCCTTCTCAGAGTAGTCCTCTAACTATACCGTCCAGTTCAAAAAAATAAATAATCTGAATTGTTCTTTTTGTAATATAAGTATCAATTTTGGTGTCCCGAAATGGATCGCCCTGTGTTTTCGGCGTTTTTCCCCGAATGCATGACACATTTCGATGTAGCTAATGTATATTTTTATATATTAATGTATTATGTGCCAGGATGAGATGACATTCGTTTTTCAATGACTAATTGGCTCTATTTTAAAATGTTTAGTGAATTAAAGGTAACGAAATAAATCGAAAGACGATACACTACAAAATTGTAAAGGCACAAATGAAAAGTACTTTTGTGTATTTGGAATAAATTTTTCGAATGTTTTTTTTCCATCGATAACGTACTTTTGAGTTTTGTTAATTAAATCTATTTAGCTAAAAGAATATTCGTAACGTTTACGTTACGTTAATTATATCTTTACATTTGCCGAAAAGAACGCTAAATATGTATTTAATCAGAACAAATAATATGTAACACCCTATAGTTGCAAATTGCAAATTGACTGGAGTGCATAAACTTGATTCAATTTGCAAGTCTTCGGAACAAGAAATTCTGCGCGGGACAAAATACAACACTTTTGCAAATGCGACATATCTAACGGGAGTATGTTGTGATTTTGATTCAATTTGTTATTTTGTTTGCTACCAGCAGAAATCTCAGCTACATTGTTGCCCGTTTTTAGGGGAAAAAATGCGCTTCACTAGTGGTCCTCCATAAGTTAACTCTTAACTTGTCAACAATCACTAGATCTATGAGGCCCACGCAAGAGCACTGACAAGCAGCCCGATTGGATGGAGCCGCTCCCTTGTCCTATTCTAACCAATGGGGGTGGCCGTAGCGTAAGCAACCCTGGGACTTGAGTAAAGGGAGCATATCCTTAAATGGTATTTATGTCCTAATAAGGTACAAGTCCTCTAGAGCACGACCTTACTGGACTGTTTAGTGTCACTTTCAAGAGGTTCGTAATTATGTGTTTCAGAGATGGGACTGACATCCAACGGATAAACATCGTACGGCTCTATCGGTGTGTGCTGTTGGAAGTGCTGGCTGCAGAACTTAAAAATTTTTAAGAGGCGTGGATATTATTATTATACTTCGTTTTTAGATCGGTATTTCGCGACGCATATAAATACATGCTAGTCCGCTGATATAAACGTAACTGTGGTCAGCATATGTACAATTAATATATTGCTTTTGGTTGTGTGCTTGTAAAACACATGCTTTAGCGTCCACAACTTTCGCAGACCGAAGAAAATGTGCGATGCTTCGATATTTATTTTGAAGCCGGAGGCTGGATTCCTCGCTATCCTCTGAAGCTGGCTTTAGGGAACTGAAGTTTGGTGAAGTCTATTGCCGACGCCTTGCCTTTTACCGAGAATATGCGGACTATAGTCAGGGCGATCTGAACTGTGGCAAAGTGCAAACCGCAAAAAAAAAAAAAACGACAACGTGTTTCTGCTTGTTTGTGGGATTCTCTCAGATACCATCGCTCACCTTTCATCTCAAACAGCTCGTCACTGAAGTTAAAAATACAAATTTCAAGTGCGATTTGTAAACATTTTAAGGGGATTCCGCTTCTGGATGAAGACAGAAAGGCTTCCGACCCAGCTTTATCACGTCTCGTACGGAAGGAACCTTTTCTTCCTGCGCTACACCAAGAGACAACTTATTGCATCTCTCGTCTAAGACAAACTGCTGCTAGGTAGTATGGCAATGGTAGTAAACCCGTGGCAGGAGAACATTTCGGCAGATCCCGGGTCACAGCTACAGATCTGCAGCCAAGAACCCAGTGGCACACCGGGAACACCCTCCGGTTCCACCTCGGGGAATGATGTGCTTTCCGGAGAGAAAATCCCGAACGTGGACTGCATGGTTTGCGGGGACAAGTCGAGCGGGAAGCACTATGGTCAGTTCACCTGTGAAGGGTGCAAGAGCTTCTTCAAGCGCTCCGTGCGGCGGAATCTGAGTTACACTTGTCGGGGAAACCGCGACTGCCCTATCGATCAGCACCATCGGAATCAATGCCAGTATTGCCGCTTGAAGAAGTGTCTAAAAGTCGGGATGCGGAGAGAGGGTGAGTCGTTGTCGCATGAGATCCAGTTTATTTCAGGTGTCCCGTGATTTTCAAGAAAGAGAAGCTCACCGATCCGCAGTTTAATTCCCCGTGTATTAACACAAAGCCAAGCAAAATAAGAACCATTGTCTTTTATGGAGAAAGGGGACGCGAAAATAGCGCGGCGCTAATTGCATCTGAAATGCGCCTCTTGCCGGATCTGTCCGATTCATAAGTGCGCCCGCATTGTGTTCATCTCGGAAAGGGGACCTTTTGTGTTCGCCTTAATGATGCTGTTTGCTCCCCGACACCCCTGTTCACCGCAGCAGCAGTGCGCTACATTTACTGTATTGTGCATGATTAAGAACGGGTCAACTAGTGTAAAAGAGAGACAATGACGAAGTGTAAGCAGAACACATTTGCTATTCAGTCCCATCGTGTTTAATCAGCCTGTGTGTGTCAATTTTAACACAATGGCGTTCTTGGCCTCAAAATGCCTCATTTGGTGATTTCATATGGGCATATTTTTCGTTGAAAAGCTTACATTTTAAGATGAATTACAATTCGTCAATGGCATCAGCAACAAGAGAAGCGTGTAAGATGTCTACTTTTTACATAAATTTAAGTTTATGAACTGTGCGTGTGACCTACCTGAAAAAAAGATGCAATTTAAACCTAAAGCCAAATATCAGTGCTTCACTTACGGCGCAACACGGGACAGCAGAGTCCTGGACACGTGCAAAATAAGCGGTACACTATAGCAAAATGGTCAAAGCCCGCAGCTAATAGTGTCAGAATCTGTACGTCTAATGTGCATATTTCCTCAGATGTAATTATTCTAGTAGAGAAAATCGGTGTGTATATAGATTCCAATGTATGACGATGTCGGTTTCATTTGAGAGACGAGTATGAGTGTTTGACGCTCGGTGCACATTTTAGAGTTAGAATTGCTTTCTGCTTCAGTCTAAAAAAAGCATGCATGGCATGCTCGGAAGCGAAAGTTCTCGATAACGCAGTTTGCGCACAGTTCAGATTAAGACGCTTTCTCATCGAGTTTCATTATGAAATATCATTTAGTTTTAAAACTGCTTCGTCGCAGCAGATCAGCAGAAACGGCGATACTTGGTGCTTCCGCAGTCGTGTGAAGGTCCCTCTCTTGCTGTATGGACGTGTTTAGCGGGCCGCTTATTGGCTGGGAGAAGCGGAGCATAGCGCTACATAATCTAATTGTGTTAGATTGCGTTTGCAGCCGGGAGCCGGCTATGCGTAAACACTTCAGCCTGAATTAAATCCCGGGAAAACGCTTGGCGCATATGGGATCTTTACTCTGAAACAGACCTTGCTTAGCAGCTCTAAGTAAACACGTTTATTAAGTTATGAGTTTAGGCCCAAAAGAGATATAAGCTTGTGGCATGCACCTGTTTAATGCAAAAGAAACTCCGTTTGCAGTGCCTATATATTGTTGCAAGTTCTAAACTCTAAATAATATTTAGATTTTTGCAGTAAACACTAAAATTTAACTTTCGATAGTCTGGAATGCAATATATTCATTGTCTATAAAACCAAATGTAAAATATGTTGTGTAAAAACATGGTTTGCTGATGAAAAATTAACCATAATTTGTAAATGTATAGATTGTATGTATTTAATACAACATGCATGCTTGGATCAATTTATACTCTATTGTTTCAGTATTAAACCAGAAATACTTAACTGCTAAAATACTGCACCAGTGATGTAAAGCAGGTCTCAGATTGCATTAACATGTATAGCAACATCCTTGCTTAGCCATTAAAAAGCATCAAATGCATTTCGCACATCACATCCTTTCCGAGATGCCGGGAGGGTCACCTGACGTGGCACTTAACGAAGCTTCCCGGAAGATGCTTTGTGTGTCACAAGGACACAGGGCTCTTTTTGTGCAACTAGCTGACAGGCCAGGATTCCACTCCTGCCTGTGCTATAGCCAATCCCAACACAATATCCATTGTCGGTCAGTGACCCCAGAGGGCAACTTAAGTTAAATCACTCTTTACAGTTACTTTAGGGGTGATCTTCCGGATTTTAAGGGACACAAAGGACCACAGTCAAGATGCAGAGTTAAAAGAGCACTATTCGTGAAGAGTTTGCAATTACAAGCATGCAACATTTAGGTCCTCCGGGGGTGTGGCAAGTTTCAATTCCAGACTTATTTTCAAGAAAACTGTTTTGAATCAAAGTATTTGAATCCACCACTAACTGAAACTGCAGATTCAGGTCACAATCTGTTTTATATAACAATTATCAACGCAGTTAGTCCCAGATAACTGTTAGCAATATGTTTCTCCTCTACTCATTCAGTATTATAAATAATTTTATAAAGCTTGTCTGCTGTCTCATTTGAAGCTCCAGGGTAGTGAATAAAATATATAGTATAGAACCAATGACGATCTCAAAACATCAAGTAAGACTGCACAGCAGGACTGTGGTAACATCAGTGGCATAGCACAAACTCTTTAAGTCATGGAGGGGCTAGCATTTTGTGGAGCTTAATATTAATCAAGTTAATTAACTTCATTAAAGAGGATAATTTAAGATTATCTAGTTATCAGTAAGAGGCATGTAGTGTGTGGTGATCACTGTGCTACATGTGCTGAATTCACAGAACAAACATTCAGCAGAGGGGCATCGCTTTTAACCCTGAAATCACAGAAGACTGAAGCAGATTCATGCTTGAGTACAACTGCCAAAAGGTTTCTGAAATGTCTAAACAAAACTGCCCTGTTCACGCTCTCCCGGCTCAATAGATTCACTTTGTTTACATTTGCCCATATTTGTCATTTGACCCTCCGCATTGTTGACACCTCTCCCCACCCCCCAGTAGAGCCGTGACCAATGGGGGTAAAGTGCATCAATGCCTATGCTTCTGAGGTTTTTCTTTTTGAATTCAATTATTTTGACCATTTTTTTGACCCACTCTGTAGCTGGCCGGGGTGCATCATTGATGGGCGGACTTGTGTGTGGCGCTGCACCGTGGCAACAAGGCTGCACTCTCCAGCATCCCATTTTCCGAGCAGGTGCCCTAAAGTGTCAGGACCCAAAAGCAAAACAAAAGGGACTAACAATGTGAGATGACAGTGATTGTGTTTGGGTGGGCGGGGCAGTTCCGTGAAAGCACCCTGGTAGTGAATGTGCCGCTTCTCTGCTGCTGGGTCGTGGTTTCAGTTGAGGATTGTCAGTCAGAGCTGGGGAGACTTGCGGAAAGTAGACTGGCCATGTAAAATTTCATCTTCATGAGCGATTTACAGAAGGGTTAGTAAATTGTAGGATTTTAATCAGCATCAATACCATCTGTTATTAGAGTTTAGGGTTAGTTTAGTGTAAAGGTTACCACTGTCATTATCTGCAGATAATGACTGTGATTAATGAATCCGTTCAGCAGCTGTGTTTTCTGATAAACAATCAACCAAAATGGAGGTCTAGGTCTCTCTAGGGTTGCTGTTCACATGGACAAACTCCACGCCATCGTGGATGTTTGGTTCTGGGTCAGCTGACGGATGAATCACATCCGTTTCCCGCTTTGGCGAGACGAGTTTACGGGTCAGCTCCTTGGAATGTGACCGATTCCTGAGCAGGGCAGCTTGCTGGACCTGCAGGGGGTCATATGTATTTCAGCCGACTGCACCTGCCGTGTACCGTAAGCTGTACACCGAGTCAGTTGGGAGAGTCACACTCCTGATTGGCTGCCCCCCTCAGGCTCGCAGGTTTTCATTGGCTCATACAGGTCCTGAAGCACTTACTCCTCACTTGGGGTGGCTCGGCTGAGCCCAGCAGCCTCTTAATGACATTTCCTCTGTCTCGTCCCAGGTTACACGCACGCATTCCTGACAGGCTGAGCCTTTGCCCCCGGGCGTGGGGGTGGGGTGTCACTCTGCCAGTGGGCGATGTGGGTCCAGACGTGGAGCTTCTGGGTGGGGTATGGGGTCAGCAGTGCTGTTGTCTGCAGCTTTATCCTCATTACAGGAGTTGCAGTGACCTGTAGGCTCAGCAGTTATTTGTTAATGACCTCAAGCTAAGAAGGCCGAGCTTGAGAGAGAGAGAGAGTGAGAAGGACAGGAATCTCCAACGGTGATGCTGTCCGGTCAAATCCATCCTGAGCCCTGAGCCAGGTGGGACCCTTACTAGTACAACCTCCACACCACCTGTTCCCATCATTACCATGCTGCCAGGTCAGTTTCTACAGTCAGCTCATCACTGCCCCCCCAGCTGTCCTTATATCCAGCAATCAATGTTATTAACCAAAATGTAATGATCTTACGCCCCCCCATGGAGGAAATTTGCTTTGGCTAGGAAGATCAGACAGGAAATTGATTTTCCATGTCCGAAGATGAAGGGAAACACCTCAGTGTTTTTTTTTTGGCGGGAGGGGGTGGCAGTGGTTGCACTGGGCTCTAGGCGCTAGCTGGATTATCACTGTGTAACTTAAACCCAGGAAGTGAGCCAGCACACTTGCTGAAGGAATCCTTAGTCTGACTGTATTTTTCTTTTTTTACCATTTAAGTACTACATATTCTAGAGAATTTGTGTAGAAAGCTAACCAGTTAACAATGTGACCAGATAATCCATGTCAGGGAGGACACTTTGAGCTACTTCAGGTTTTACAAACTATTTAAACTACTTAACTACTAAAATTGAAAGGCTCCTGTGCTTGGCTAAATAGTTCAGTTCTTCTTGCGCTTTGACTGGTTTGTTTCCTTGATTGGAAAAACTCACCCAGCTGTTTCACATTAACATTAGTGACACATGCATGATTGTAGGAGACCAACTAATCAGCACAACTTGGTGCTGTGAAATCCAGGTCCTTTTGATTGAAATGGTAGCATGCAAATCCTGTCCTAACTATTCTGGAATATACTTTCTCAATGTATATACAGGGAACAGGGAGTGTTTCCCAATCCAGTCCTCGAGGAAACCTGGACAGTCCACGTTTTTGCTTCCTCTCAGCTCACAGCACAGTACCAGGTGTTCGGTGTTTTTGATTGGCTGGGAGGGAGCAAAAACGTGGACTGCCTGGGATTCCCCGAGGACTAAGTTCATTAGTTTTATTTCATAGGTGCTGCAAGGTAATCAAAAGATTCACTTTATAGTTTTCTTTGCCGTTTCATAAAAAAAAGTTATGTGCTTGTGATAGCCCCTGCCTTTGTGCAGATGACCAGTACTCAGTATTTTTGAGATTACATTTATCTGACATTACATTTTATTTAATCCTGTACTGAGTCTGCACATGTTCGATGCTAATAATGGTAAATGCTCAAATTAGCGTGGCACTTATTGCAAATCATTAGTTTTGCTATTTCATAGTCGTGAGTTGGTGTGGTATTTTAGGTAGAAAAGGTGATCATACTACCGAGTAAAATTAGCCACTACTGTAGTAAAAAAACAATCCCAACCCCCAACCCCCACCCACAATTAGCCTGTAGGGTTTGGTCCCTTTTGGGCTTGTTGGTTATAAGCCATTTTTATCCCAATGCCCACCCTTCTCACTCCAGGGCCTCGCTTTGCATTGCACCACACCTTAAAGTGTTTGTCGGCTGCGTTTTGGCTTTACAGGGAGTGCCCATGGGGTTATATGGGGTTTGAGGGAGAGTTGCCCCTGAATGTCTTCAGGAAGCCCATTCATTCTGAAACGCCAGACACACAACGGAATGTGTACCAGTTGCATGCCTTGCTGTTAAGTTTTCACGAAGCTCCGGGTTGCTGCTCTCCCTGCCAATCAGGGGGAGCTTTTCCAGCTGACCAATGGCGGTGGCCCCAGCTAGATCACGTACCTACAGCTCAAGTATTTCCTGCTTTAGGCTTCTGACTGTCACTCAATCTCATTGAGTGACTGAGCCCACAGTGGGACTGTCAGCATATCAGGGAGACGGTTTCACAAGCAAAGGATCGCCATGCTGCAAAAACAGTCCCTGCAGGTTGATCGTGACAAAGATTACATGCTGAGAATTACAGCTGACAGTTTCTGTGCTTAAATAGGGTCTCCAAGGTGATGACAGAAAACATTATTGTAATCACATAAGGAAATGTCTAATTAAGAATGTCTTTCTACTCTTTAAATTTAAAAATACTAATAAATGTTTACCACCTCTGGGGTAGTTTGTATAAAGAACAAATATTTTGTACAAATTTCACTCAAAATATAGGATATTTTAATCTTAAAAATCTTTCAATATTATAGCTATGTATCTGTGTATGGTATCCTTAAAATGTGCATATAATGTAGTAAACATTTTTGAGGAGATACTGTATTTACAGTACCAGTCAGAACTTGCCAAGCCACCTACAAAGTAGAGTGATAGTGTTGCATCACATGACCTGGCCACCGGACCTGGAGGAGTTTGACCAGAGAGTGAAGAAAAAGCAGCCAATGAGTGTTCAGTATATTTGTGGGTCCTCCTTCAGGACGGCTGGAAAAAACGCCCAATAGGCCACCTCATGAAACAGATGTAGAGGACAACATAGGGCCAACAAGTCCCTGGAGCAAATGGGGTTAAGTTAGGCCCAGTTAGGGTATCAGTCTTCCGACCCAGGGATTCGAACCAGCAACATTCTCAAATAATTGTTTAAGTACTTTTGTAAAGAAATAAATACAATTTTTGGGCCAGTGCAAAATTCTATATTGTTTTTTTGTTTTGATGTCTTCATAATTATTATAAAATGTAGCGAACAGCCTCTCTATAGGTAGGTGTATCCAAACGTATGCTTATGGATGCCATGATGTCACACACAGAGTGGTAGGGCAATAAACATGACAGAGTGAAACAGCCTGGTCTTTATAGATCACTTTCCACTGAATAGCAAGATAAAGGTTTAAATGCAAGCTGGAAGTCTGCCAGTCAAAACCCAATAATCAGTCAGTCTAATATGGCCAATAGCCAATACCAATTTGTCTGATTATGGGCTCTGCATGTCTAACTACCTTGACCCTTTAAGCCGTGCAGAAGTGCAAGGTCAGCATAAACACGTTGTATATTGCATTAGTTGGGTTTCATAGTTTAAGATTGAGTAGTTAATTTACGTTGATGAAATTTTTAACCTGAGTATAATTTTTAACATTTGCCACATGTCTGTCCTTGTCATTCCCCAGCTGTCCAGCGGGGGCGCATGTCCAACACCCAGTCCAGCCCTGGCCAGTACTTGCCCAATGGCAGCGAGCCCTACAACAGTCAGCCTTACTTATCAGGCTTCATCTCACTGTTGCTGAGAGCCGAGCCTTACCCCACGTCTCGATACGGAGCCCAGTGCATGCAGTCCAACAACCTGATGGGCATCGAGAACATCTGTGAGCTGGCCGCCCGCTTGCTCTTCAGCGCTGTGGAGTGGGCCAAGAACATTCCCTTCTTCCCAGACCTTCAGCTCATGGACCAGGTGGGGCCTGTCAAAACGATTCATTCATTATTTCGGTAAACATGTATCCCACTTTATACTACTGGAGCAAACCCATCGATGGTCAATATAGGCCATTTGTGACATATGGCGCCCCCCTCTGTCCCTAGGTGGCACTGCTGCGCATGTCTTGGAGTGAGCTCTTTGTGCTGAATGCCGCCCAGTGCTCTATGCCTTTGCACGTGGCGCCCTTGCTGGCGGCTGCTGGCCTACACGCCTCGCCCATGTCTGCCGAGCGCGTGGTGGCGTTCATGGACCACATCCGGGTCTTCCAAGAGCAGGTTGAGAAGCTGAAGGCGCTGCAGGTGGACACGGCCGAATACTCCTGCCTCAAGTCTATCGTGCTGTTCACCTCAGGTCAGTACTGGTATGGGTAGTTATTAGAAAGGGGGACAGTCAATTACCAGAAGGACTTATTATGTCTACCTTGTCTCCGGTTATTAGCTGAATTGGCCAGTATTCCTTTTGGTCACAGTTTCAGACCTCTTTATTAGCATGAAAAATTGAATGACATGAAAAATGAAAAATCTTTCTCCTTGGGAATCCTGCTACTGATGTCTGCATAGATCACATTGCCCTGATATTGACAGATCACATCTGACATTTAGATTCCCCCTGATCCGCTTCAGGGGAAGGAGTTTGATGTGTTTACGGTGACTCTCTGTCTGTCTCCCTGCTTAACCTATTAGAATCCCTTTGCCAGTACCTCCCACAGGATGTTTGCTTGTTTAAATTCTTAAAGTCTTTTTATTCATTGTCGAAGGCAGCAAGCATCAGCTCCCTCACTGAAGATGCATAATACAGGTTGCTGTGGCAGCAAATGGGATTAAACTCGCCTGCTTGTCGCCTGTATAATCCTGGGTAGATCGAGGACGTCAATCTCATCGTCCTCCTGGGTCAAAAGTTTTACCCCAGGCCACCCATCCCTTACCATGCTGTTGTTGCATGAACTTGCAGTAACATTGAAACTAGCCCCTTTTATCCACCTTCTGCCACCTATCCCACTGTACTGCATACTGTATGAGCTGACCTCACAGCATGGATGGATGGATGGATGGATGGATGGATGGATATGTGGGTGGGTGGATAGACACTAGAATGTTACATAGGTAATAGTGTGATATTTTTGCTGCAGGTTTCCTAGATTTGTATCAGTGTTCTTTGCAATAGACATAGGGATTGATATAGTTAAATTCATTGTTTTACTGAAGGAGGTATAATGACAAAAATTTGAGTTCCAAAGAAGTGCTGGTCCCACACAAGTGAGAATTCTGAAAGCAGGAGTGTAAAAGAGTCATGTTCCTGAGCTTCTAATGCCCCCCGTTTTTTGCCCACAGATGCCATGGGTCTCTCGGACGTAGCTCACGTGGAGAGCGTCCAGGAGAAGTCCCAGTGTGCCCTAGAGGAGTATGTGCGTAACCAGTACCCCGGCCAGCCGAACCGCTTCGGCCGGCTGCTTCTCCGGCTCCCCTCGCTGCGCATCGTCTCCTCGCCGGTCATCGAGCAGCTCTTCTTTGTCCGCCTGGTAGGGAAGACGCCCATCGAGACATTGCTGCGTGACATGCTGCTGTCCGGCTCCAGCTACAACTGGCCCTATGTGCCCGTACAGAGGGACCGGCCACTGTCCCTCCACTACAATGAGAACGGACCCTGACCTCCCCCCGTATCGCCACACCCTGCCTCGCTCAGGGAGCCGGCCCTCTGGACACATCTCACCCATCACGTACTTCATTCTACAGCACTGCTTGACCCAAAAGGCATCATTTGATCACTATGAGGTCGTGTCTCCTATGAAGATGTGTGACTTACTAATGAAGCCTCCACTTAGACTGTTCGGAACTGCAGTGGCCATGGCGTCACCATGAAACTCGGACACTTTGATTCATACCGACCCCTGTCTGTGTTTCCAAACCCACCAGGCAGTTCTAAAACCTCACATCCAGTGCCTATTTTGCTGCAACATCATGGAACACTCATGATAATGAGTAGGATGGTCACCGGAACCAATGAACGAAACTGGTCCATACTTTGGCTCAATCGGAGTGGGGTTATTGTGTGGAAGTGTTCAAGCCTTGTAAAAGAGGCTCTTTTTAGATGTCATGTAGGAGTATATCTTGGGTAAAAGGGCTTGAAAAAATGAATCCTAAATGAATATCTAAATAATGAAAATTAAATTAAAAGACACTTTTTTTGTTTTGCCCCCACAAGTGTGACCAGTCCCATTGTAAATGTGACGGGAGAGAATTGCTATAGTTTGGGAAAATAATGGCATTACCATTATTTTAGGTCATGGAGGGTAAATGTGACCGTAAACATTTCCGAGCATCTGAGGTGCAAGTACTCGCCCTCTATATTACAGTATTGATGCACACGGCAGAGGGCTGGTAATGCTAGCTGGCTTCCAGAGCCTGCTGGCTAGGTAGGGTTTGCCTGTTGCAGGGTAGCTGTCCCTTTTTGTGTTGAACTCAGTGAATCAAAGTATGCAAATGGGGTGGGGGGGCGGGGGGTGGGGGGTGGGAACTCCTATTGTGACGCATGGAAGCATCATAAGGAAAACTGGAAAAGTTGGTAAGTGGAATTGTAAGCCATTTGGACCGTAGATAGGACTTCTTTTACTGCTCTTAGCTTGAGGAATGTTTATAGTAGACATTGTGTTTCTTCTGTTTAATGCTATATGAGGACTGATGCATTGAATAAAACGGCAGTGGATCCATGAATAAAAATGGGTGACTCCCAGAATGCCCTGTGATTGTTTTGTTTGGACTGTAACTCTCCGCTTGCATCGAGAAAGCAAGCGGATTGTTGATGTTCACTTTCACTCCGTAACACCTCTTTCATGTCATTTTTGTTTAATGCCGGTCAGGATGGCATCAGTGTCAGGTGGTCAGTCGTGGGTTGGCTCTGCCGCTGGTGCTGATGGCATCTGTGATTGGCCATATTACCTGGGTTTTAAGATAGTAATCGAGCTGTTTAGAACAGTGTTTCCCAATCCGGACTTGGGAGATCCGCAGAGTGGCCTGTCTGGCGGGGAGCTCGGAGGGAACACCAACGTGGACCATCTGCGGGTCCCGGAGGACCAGGTTGGGAAACACTGGCATAGAAGATAATAACCACACCTCAGTGGCTTTCGTACTTATACCAAAATCTGGTTACTGATACTGCTTGAGGGTTTATCAGTGATAACCCACTCACTACCCTGCTTCTACCAAAGCTTCTTGGGTCACACACTGTAACCCGCATGTATTTTATGGGTCCATTTGGACCTGAGGCGTTTTACAAATAAGGGTGAAATTCACTCAACACATGTTTCAGCTGAATTTTTGTGGAAAATGGGCAGAGGTAACGTTTTTAATTTTATTAAATTCATCAATAAAAAGTGCATAACCGGAGGAGTATCAAAAATGAAAAATACACGCAGGGTAATAATTACACTTCCCGATGTTTATAACACACTAATCATACTGAGCCTGTGATGACTGTAACCTCCCAGCCAATGTAATGTATAGGAGTGCCTTCCTACTGTGGAATATTGGGTCTACATTATTATATGGTTTCAATCTTCAACTTTTTCTCATCCGTTTCTGGAATGTAAAGCCAGAGAAAAGGCCTTTTTATTATCACACTTCTTACATGGAAAAGAGATTTTCCGAGCATATTTGTTTCCTACAGTAGCAGCTGAGATGTACAACAGAGCTAGCATCTGAAAGTGATGCCAAATGTATGTAGCCGACGGTTCATATTCAGGACAGTTGCGTAATTCTTTAATTATATGCATTCTTTAGCTCTGCTGTATGAGTTCCTTTTTGGTAGCATGCAGATCTGGCCAAATTGAAGGGTGAAGGTCAAATCTGTGCTTCCCTGAAGCGTCAGGGACCCTCAGTGCACTGAATCCGCTTGTGGCTGAATGGCCGACATCTGCTACGCCTAGAATATGACATCGAGGATCAATTATCACAAGGATTCGACCACCACATGCTTGTCACTCAGTCAATTTCAATTTAGACTTGTGCAGATAGTATATTCCTTGCTAGTCTGATTTCCTTAGTATTGTACAGATGATGTAGACGGGGGAGGGGGCTGCAGTATGTATTATCTTTGCATGTCTGCTGCAGTGACAGTCTGGTTCCCTCTAGAGGTTTCATTGAATGTCAGGCTAAATCAATAATCAATAATCAAGGCGTCAAGTGGGACTAGTATGGGCCTGCTGGCGTCGCTTCAGACCCGGCGCAGATCTATCCAGGTGCACAGGCAGGCACTTTGAGGCCTGGGGGGCCTCAGGTGGGCAGCCACCCCCATACCGGGGGCGGGGGGCAGCACATTCTGATTTTGACGTCAAGCTCCCACCACTGCCATGATGGCTGAGTAAATACCCTTTGTGTTCTTCTTGATTCCCATTATCCAATAATTTGAGTGAATTCTGCTCATTTTGCACGATTAATAGAGTGTAAAAGTGTAAAAGAGGCACGAATGGTATTACGTGGGGCAGTAATGTGTAATGTGTACTAACTCTGTGTATCATTTACACCAGTCTTTGTCAACCGGGGGGTCATGACTTAAAGTAGGTTGCATAGTGTGTGGTTAATAAAAAACCCTCCCAGTCATCTTTTACCGCAACCACTACCCTACCTTCCACCCCTCTGGTCACCTAATTTACGTTGTGCTTTATTGATTTATTAATAAACTTATTATTGAATAATTATTGATTTATTGAATAATGTGGGGGCTGTGGCTAGGCTGGCTAAGAACCACAGATGTACACAGTTTATGGTTCAATGGGCTGGTGGCACAGTGGTTAGCACTGTTGCCTCGCCCCTCTTGGATCTCGGCCATGTTTGGCGTTTGCATGCTTTCTCTGCGTTTGTTTGCGGTTCCCTCTGGGTGCTCCGGTTTGGCGTTTGCATGCTCTATCTGCGTTTGTGTGCGGTTCCCTCTGGGTGCTCTGGTTTCCTCCCACATTCCAGAAACATGCTGAGGTTACTTGCAATTACCACATTGTCTGTAGGTATGAATGGTGTGTGAGTGTGTCCTGTGATGGGTTGGCACCCTGTCCTGAGTTGTTCTCTGTCTTGTACCTCTAGGCTCCAGATCCCCCACCCCCCACAACCTGAATAGGACAGTTACAGCAAATAGATGGATGTTTTTTTCATATTTTTTATTTAGAGTATACTCAGCATTAGTGCCAGAAAACCAGTGCTATTTCTGCAAGCCTGTCACTGGCACTAAACCGCCTCCGGTTACGGCATTGTGATTATGCACTGAAGCAAACTGAATTCAACATGAGTAACACGAATTGCAGTACAGTTATTGTCGATTCCAGCCAATGAATACAGGCCCTGGATATTTTCACTTCAGTTTGCTAAAATGTACAGAAATGACCATGCGACTAAACTGTCCTCCTCAGATCCTCAAAGACATCGTTGGAATCTGTACATAGTGCATCTCTTACTGCACGATAAATTTAGATTCTTTCAGAACTTGAACATCTCGGGCATCCATGTAGGTGAATCGTCTTCAGACAATGCATGGTCATGGCATTTCTAATGACATCCAATATTGTGCCTGCAGCACAACAAAACTGAGAGGCACAGATTCTCTTGAAGAGAATTCCAGGTCTGTTGGATCTGCCTCGCGCCACCAATCCCACCAAGAAACGTGCAGAAATTGACCTGAGCCTCCGCAAATTGTCTCAATTGTGGCAGCGCAGCCCCCAAAATTCCCAATCCTCTTCCAAAATAGCGTGCTCAGTGTTTCCCCTACATAAATGCTTAATGAGCAGGGGACTCTGACATACAGCAATGACATCAATATTTATGTGGGAGAAACTATTTTCAAAGCTGGTTTAGGAGGCACAGCATCAATATTGATGGAGCTGAGGTCCAGACCATCTACCTCGGTTGGGCTGGAAGGCAATGGCGATGAGAGGGGCACCTGGGACGGGTTGGTCAGCTGTGGCGGGCGGGGGGGGGGAGGGAATGAGCTGAGCGGGTGGCTCATTTCCACACTAATCCTAGCCCCCCCCCCCTGCCCCCCCACTTCCTCAGGGATGATTTATTCATGCTGGTTTATGTGGCTTGGCCAGCTGGAATTGCTAGACACTGGAGAGTATGAACATGCTACATTAGATAGGAACTCTCATCACTGATAAAAAAAAAAAAGATTGAAAATGGGGAGAGACATGATAAGGAAGGGACTAAAGTGCGATGACTGAAATGGATTCTACTGTCACAATATTATTGTATAAAATCAAGGTCCCCTGTGATCCTAACAAGGGTAGGCAGTAAGAGGATGGATTGATGGATGGATGGATGGATGGAAAGTGTGAAGCTTGCCTATTTATATATACATTGCTGAAGATGAAACATTTTTTGTTATTTAAGGAACAAGTCACAGTTTCCCTCATTGGGGAAGCATGATGCCGTTTAATTCTCCAGGTAGCTGAAATTACAAATTCACTATGTATGCTCTGGAAATCTAATAGATATCATCAGAAGCTACATGCAGACGTCAGCAGATGAATGATCAAGGCTGCTAGCAATATGTTCATAATCTAATAATCTGTATGTTCACAGTGCAGTAAACTGTAATTTATAGAGAATATATTACGTATATAGTTTTATGACATTCCATAATATATTGATAGCAAATCACATTCATATGTGAGAGAAATGCTTGAGCTAGCTTTCGAAGCATTTCCTTTCTTGAAAACTCCGATATCTGATATCACATTACCCTTGCTATAGCATCATCATCTATGCAGGAGTTGTGAGTCAAACGCCTGTGTTTCTCTCTCCACGTGTTATTTGTGTTATTTGAAACAGCGGCCTTTGTTCCTTAATCTTGCTTGAATCATTCCCAATATGCAAAAATGTGGACATAAGTATGTTGTCATTTCCCTCCTTTATTACATAATTTGTCTGGTTGGACTTCGACCGTCTTTGACAGACGTTTTGTATCATGTGCTCATCAAATGTTTTGATGAAACACTGAACATGAATGCATCTTTTCTCAAAGCCATATGTTTTAATTCAAGGGCAGTGTCTCCACAGACAGTCGTGACCTCTGGCTGTGTTTGGGGCAGAGATCTCCTGGACTTGGAACTGTTTTGCTGAGTTCAAAGGCTCTCACGTGGCCCCTCAGGTGGGAGACTTAAGTCTCTGAGGCTATTTCATTTCATGCTGTATCTTCCAACATTGTTCGAAGTTGCAAGCCAGCTGGTCACACTTTTGCGTGTACCTAGATTTTACAGCATTTAGGGGAACAACTTCTGACTTCAAGGCAAGAGCAAACACACCTCCTTACGTATTTTTACCAGCCATGTCCTCATGCCCTAGCAGCAGTGGATGTGGCCCGTTAGGTCACATGCAAGAAGCATTCGGCCAGCTGTCACAGACTGAGCTATTCCTGGACTGTCAGCTGGAAACAGATAGAGAACTGAAAACAGAATTGGCCCTTTATCCTAGTGGCCCTGGCCCCATCTACAAAAACAAGAGGAAAACATTTAGCTGCTGTTCTGTCTGGCCAAACTATTCGAGAATTTCTGAGCTGTTTCTATCTGCCTTTCTAGTTTTATGCACTCTTAGCTGTGCACGTCTTTTTGCTGTACCAACTGAAACACAATGGATAGATCTTTTTTTTTTTTAACCCTACCTTTAATTTCTGCCTTACATTCAACCCACTCATCAAAGTTAAGATTTCACTTTTGTTTTTGGGTCATATATGGTACACTGGGTTGTCAAGCAATAAAATATATATGCTTTACTTTACTTTCATGAGTGGGTTGACTGTAAGGCAGAAATAAAAGGTAGGGTCAAATATGACCCCCATGAGTTCCCCAGGATTCATTCGAAGTTTTACATTATCGAGGAATTAAAATTAGTTGGTTGCCGTGGAAACATTGAGGGAAATAATTCTGCCAACAAGAAATAAATGAAACTTGGTGTTGTTTCCATGGAGACCGTTGCTAGAAAAACAAAACTTGAATTTTGGCCTATTAATGTTGATGTTACAAATGAAAAAGTAAAGAGGCCAGTGAAAAGAATGCAAAGGCAAACATTGTTTCTAGTGAGTACAGTGCTGAGTAACTCCACGTTTCGCTGGGGCTTCCAATCCAGCCCTGGGCGACTTGACCGCTGGCTTTGATGACTGCACCAGGTCTTCGCATGTGTCGTTTCCACATTCTCCTGTGTTCTCGCGGGTCTCCTCCAGGTACTCCGGGTTTTTTCCACAGTCCCTTTGGTGGCTCTACATTGCCCAAAGTGTGTTTGTGTATGTAAGTCTGTGCCCTGCAATGGACTGGCATCCTGTCCCAGGTGTTCCTAGCCTTGTGCCCAGGTTTACTGCTACACTACACTGGATAAGCAGTATGAAAGATGGATGGATGCCAGAATGGATGGATGGATGGATGAGTGCTTAATTGGATGGATGGATGGATGGATGGGTGAGTGCTGGAATGGATGGATGGTGTGATGGCTACAGCCACACAGTGAGATTGTGAACCCGGTCTCACCTCCTTAGTTGATTATCTGTTTCTTTAATTAACCTGCTCTAGAATAACAATGTATAGTTTTATTTTATATGCAGTGCATGTATTGCTATTGGATGGTTTATATGAAGGTTTGCCTAATCTTTTGATTTGGTAGTTACTTTGGCTGTGGGCTGTCTTCTCCTAGTTGGTGTAGGGGTGTGGCTGAGGCTGAAGGACTCTTAAATGGGGAAAAACCCCTGGAGCTGGAGTGAACCATGTGCTGCCAGGGCAAGAGGGGGAATTGAGGTTTAGCTGTAGTTTTCATGTTTAGTTGTATGTAGTGTTTATGTGGTTTACCCCTTTGTGTGTAAATTGGTTTGGCCAAACCACTATATATGTTCCCTGGTGTCTCAATGCAAGAAGGTCAGTTTGTTTCAGTTAATATCTTGTTGTTGTGATAGTAAATTTTGTGGGTTCTTTTGACCCTACTACCAAGGTCTTAAGTTTGTCAATTGTTTGTATTTTTAGGGGTCAATAAAGCCCTGTTTTTCGTGAGTAAAACTCATGTGCTTGTTGCCTGACTGTTTGGTCCCTCACAGATGGATGAGTGTTTAATTGGATGGATGCCAGAATGGATGGATGGATGGATGAGTGCTGGAATGGATGGATGAGTACTGGGATGGATGCCCGCATGGATGAATGGATGAGTGCAGAATTGGATGGATGGATGGATGAATGAATGCTGGAATGGATGGATGAATGGGAGGCAGAATGGATGGAGCGTTGATGAATGGATGGGCTGAATGGATGAAAGGACGCCTGGATGGATGGATATTAATACGCCCGGTGACTCCACGCCAAGTGTGAATGAGTCGAGCATACATTCACTTGCCATCGCAGCAGGACTCGTCCCTCGCCCGGAAAACAAACAGCCAGTTGAAAGCCCATCGTCCAGCAGCGTGGTCATTTTTGTGACGGACGCAAATGGTTTCCCAACCGCAGCCACAGTGGCTCATTGTGTCCCTGCCAAAGGCCCCCACGCAACTTCTCACCTGCGGCACGGCGGGCCGCCCCGGCCGAAAGTGCTGTAATTGGGGACCCGGATTCCGGAGCCCGGCCTGCTTTTTTGTCCCTGATGTGCGAGCTGTTGACCCAGACATACGGGGTCAAATCGCCGCTAATTGGCATGTGAGAACGCCTCTCGCCAGGAACACCAAACGGAACCACATGATTGCAGGGCTCGGCGGTGGGGGGGGGGAGTTTCTTCACAATATTTTTAAGGTTACGCAGCTCAGGCTATCAGAGCAAGAACAGAAATATCAAACTCAACTCTAAAGAAAGACGTGTTAACAAAGGTGAGGGCCTGACGCATCAAAGCTAAACAGGGAATCAGTCAGACGGAAGAGAATCACGTCATTTCAGGAGTGAAACTAAACAGGGGATCCACAAATTTAAATGTGCTTTCCGAATGAGGAGCAGGTGGAGGTCACAATGCCTGACACTCCATCCGGAGACAGCCAAGCCCCACCTCCTTTTGGCCATTGGATGATACATATATGAGTGTTTCAACAGTGATGTCATTGAGCGGTCATGACCACTCACCATCATCAGTTTACTTTCTGCTTTCATGGTTCCAGGTGAAGCCACATGCTAAGTTTCTTGTCCCTTACTCGTTGTACATGACTAATTTATTTGATAATCTCGTAACACCAACAGGTACGACTGTCACAGTACTGTGGTCTTCCATTCAATTCAATTAGTATTATGTATTTTCACAACATTACATCGTTTCAAAGCGCTTTACATTATCCCTGCCCGAAGCCCCCAAACTGTATTGTTTTTCATGTACATATACTTGTCGGCATTAGCTCATTTCAGGTCATGTTTCTGGCTTAACCCCTATCCCGTGTTTGGGGTCAGTCTGACCCCAGAGCATCATTAAACGGTAGGCAAATTTCACATGGGGAAATTATCATGGGTTAATCCAGAAACGGTTAATCCAGTTGAACCCCTCTGTCTTTATCCAGTAATATCCTGTGTCATGGCTTCATGTACATCTGAATTTTACGACGTTATCCTTGTGCTTTAGTGATAACACAAAAAATGGCACAACACCATTTATGCTGTGGTGTTTACCACCAGTCAAACCACACATTTCAGTGAGGCCCCCGAGGTTACTACACTCGGGGGTGGGCGTAAGTTTTAGAGTGGGACTTTTAAGACTTTTTAGAGTGGGGCCCCAGAAACAACAAACCCCCCCTGGGAAGATTTATTCCAAAGAGGGGACATGCAGTCCCTTTGAAGCACACACCCCCTGCTGGTCAGATGGCAACCTTGCGACCTCCCCTGAACACTATAGCAGATGAAGCAAGTGGAACCAAGGCAGTTCAAAAGTTCTCCAGCTCGTAAGTTTTGTGTGTTTTTTTAATCTGTTTTTCCCAGCTACCTTCCCCTGCTGCCATAATGCCCCTCCCTAGCAACAGACATAAGGTATCACAAAAGTGCATAATTGCATCTGGTGTGTATTTGGGTGGCATTTGATGGTATAATTCCTCAACAGACAGCTTGCGAGTCAAATTAAAATGACAAATGGCTCTCTGTTAGGTCCTCTTATTTTGGAGCCCAATTCGATTTATGAAGTAAATCACATTCTCAGGGCCAAAGCCAGATGTGGATGCTTAGAGTTTCACCACAGTAAAGGCATTTCCCCATAAACCTTCTCCCCCCCCCCCCCATTTGTTAAGGGACGGTTCTCTAAATTCAGGCTCGTGATACAGACCTTAGCAGCCTAGATTGTCCCCTAGAAAGCCCTGTGCTGTGTGTGTCCCCCCCCCCCCCCCCCCCCCCGTGATATTTTGAAGTGACAGCCACAGAGACTGGGAATTAACTATGACAAGGACAGCCCTGGGACACCTGACCCGGCGTTGACCTCCGCAGGCCGTTCTGGGGCCCAGTGTCTGTGGGGGGAGGGGGTTGGGGGGGGGCACAGATGCTGGATCACAGTTTCCCTGGACACACTCACATGCCATCCTACACTGAAGGGTGTATGATGCTTTCTTTGCCACACTATGAAAACATTCATCTGTAAGCCAAGCAAGTGTGGGAGGCTCCTCTTCCCTGTTTAAATGGCACTCCGTGCGTGCGGGGGAGTGTCCGCAGAGGCTCCCTCTGCCGGGATCTCCGGGGAGGTCTGTGACCAGCGCTCCTCAAGTGTAAAGTTCATCCTCAGTTCAGGCCCAGGTTCAGATGCTGGCCAGTGGGCTGGCAGGGATTCTCCCCTCTGCGTCCTTCTTAAAGGGAGTGCAGGACAATCAGGCGGCACTAACGAAACGACGCATTGGAGAATGCGGCTGAGGTATTCCGTTTGGGTCTCCAAAACCCAGCCGGCATGCATAAAGTGTTTCTGTTGTCCAGGAGGTGTGCGTGTGTGGGTCTGTATTCAACTGGAAAGAAAACGAGTGCTTATGCAAACTGATGCTGATTATTTATGATACCAAGTGGATAATATAAATAGGACAGTCATCTGCGTACGCTGTGCATGTTTGAGGCCTGTGCACATGTGTGCGTGCGCATGTAATTTTTTTCTCCGCATAGCTCTGCGCTTCATGTCAAATCAATATGTTTACCTTTCAATCACACGTTAGGTGACTATAGTCTGTGGCCCGTTATCGCTGAGGTAATGACATGAATCGGTAAGGCAGTATAAACAGCCTTTACAGCACTATCAACCTCAAGACAAACACGTAAGGTGTCAGACAGTTTAAATCCCTCAAGCCAGCCTGGTGGAAACACAGCCAATTACCGCTCGGTGTCATGTGACCCCGTTAATCCAACTGGGAGCAGCCGGCACGGCCTGTGATGCTGTGTTTTTTTAATGAGGGATTTCGCAGATTTGAGGCCGCAAACTCATCACGTGCTGACAATGCTGTTAAGACCTATTTCCGTATGCTGTGAACAGGCCTCCCAGCCTTCCTGTTCCTGCTAGCGTTATTTCATCTCTCACCTATTTGGCTGCTCATGTGATCACATTCCTGCTCAAATGAGAACATGTGCTTGCTGTAGAAACACCGTCCCTCGCTCACTTGTCTGGAACAAGATGATTAACATGTTCTTCCTTAATTATAAGGCTCTTGTACCAAAATAGCTAATTAGATGCGTTTGAGCCGGATTCTGGCCCTACACTTCACATTGGACGGTTCTTAGCCTGCATAGCTGTGCGTGTGCGTGGCTTGTCATGCATCAATTAACCCTTAATTAATTAACCCTAACTTGTAGACATCTGCTGACAATGCCAGTTGTCATCATTAAAATTACTACATTAATGAATGGTCCATCTACACAGTTAAGGGATTGTTCACATTTTCCTTGTGTATGCCAAAAAATCCTGGAAAAGTTTCGATATATCAGTCTCACATTAAGCATATGGATTTCCGTGTGTTCAGAGGCACGGTCATGTGACTGCAGCCTCGCATATCGCTGAGTTTCACCCAGCATTAAAAATCGAAACGGCCTTCTTTAGCGAGCAAGGCCGACCTTCTTCAATTATATGTAGAGCGTATCAGCTGCGCTGGCCCTTTTTATCCCAGGGCGAGTGCGGGGCGTGCGTTACACTTAAGTAACCTTATCTTGTAATTGGGTTCAAGATTAAGTGACCTGGGTGCAGAGAGGTCCTGGTCCCAGGTCGCCGTGTCAGGGGAAAAGGCTGCATTTAATCACAAAGCAGGGGGAGAAATCACGACCTCCGGGCCTCAGCTGTCTGGCTAGGCCAGGCCTGGGTGGCGAGAGATGCCGGGGTTAGCCGACCTCTGTTGCTAAGGAACCCTCATTCACGCCAAGGTCATGCAAGCTTTTAGCATTAGCACAAATCAATATGGATGGGAGAGCGCCCTGGGGGGGAGGGGGGGGGTAATATTCATCTTCAAGATGGGGGCATTAAACAAGTGGGGGGGGGGGGGCTTTGTTAAGTATGCTTCACGGCGACAGGCCGTATCAAAGCGCTTCTAATTGAAATGTTGGCAAAAATGGAGTGTGGATAAAACATCGCCTGTCTAGCTTATCTCAGGAGTGGCCCTCTCACATTGTCAGTCCAGCTGGGGAGGTTGAATGAATGTGGTTCTGCCAGCTTGACCCATGAACCTGTCCCTAACCTAGGGTTAGAAGGCTTTCCGGATAACAGAGGCCTTGAGTGATGAGCCACAACACTGCTGAACACGCTTCTGCCACATGCTACTCGTGCATTTAATCTTCAAAGCGGCTTATTCAAGCGTATCGCTAAAATGGCATCGGAAATTATGTGATCATAATGCAAAACACTGATCTGATCGCCGTGGAGTAAGCTGTTCTTCGTCGACGGCACATTTCTTTGCCCATGCTTGTGCGAGCATGTTTATGTCACGACGAGTGTGAGGACTCCGGCAGTGCGGCGAAGAATCGAAAAGGTCAGTTGAAAGATGTATTGTGGGAGAAAAGCAATTTCTTTACTGTTTTACTCAAAATAAAATAACGTCACTTTCAACGAGGATGGGGACGTCCTGTCGGGGATGTCCTTTGCTGCTGTCAGCCCTCATTCTCCTCCCTTCAAAGCAGGTGCTCATGAATCGCCTTCATCAGATGTTCTAATTAGTGATTAGGACTTGTTAATGGTTAGGCCTCGACATCTGCTCTGCATTGCCAGCTACTCGCACTCCGCCGGCTGGTCCTGTAAAGGCAAGTGGCTGCGCCGCGTGAAACAAGCGATCTCCGGGCCCCCATCCAGCACTGCCTTTTCAGCTTTGGGGCTTGTTCATGAGGAAAACATCAGACAAATCACGTTTGGGTAAGTGGACACGCTCATCACTTCCCCCTGCGTTCACATGCCCACGGTGTTTTTTGAGGTTGGGTGTTTTTTGTACTAGGGGTTAGGGTTAGGCTTAGGGTTGAATTGAGACACACGTAAAAAAGGCTTCCATTCCTCTCAACCAGCAAAATCCCCATGGCTGGGTCAGCACAGTAAGTTCAACAGCAAAAGCAGTTAGTGTTTGACAAAGGGGGTGTCATGTCAAGAAGCACCCAGTCACATGGACTTCAAAGTTCATGATGTTCAATCATGGAGAACATGACCATAGAGTTCTGCCACATGACCCTAAAGGGGTCAAAGGGCTTTCCTAAAATAGACACATGCAACTGGCCCGGAGCAAGTCTTTTAGCTGACTGAAGTACTCAAATACCCACGGGAGAGTGGCCACAAGGTCCTTGCCCTTTCAAATATCTCACTGGTGGTGCCTTTGTCTTTGAGGAGATTCAGATTTCTCATAGAGTCCCTGGCCTACAATAATGACATGGGGCGCAGGGTTTTTAATGCAAGAAGTATTTTGCTAAAGGGAAGGATAGATAAAAAAGACCTTCCAGCCGATTTCCTGTGTTCCCTCAGATTAATACAGTTTCAGTGGATGTTCCCAATGTGCTGAACTGCGCTTTCATCAAATTCAGCTGTGGTTTCTGGGAACTCCGTGATCAATAGCAAGGTACATGCTAGGTACTGGGCGCTGTGATTATGGAAAAGAAACATGGCGGTTAGATGAGATTTTTGGCCATTCTGCATTTCCACCAACAATTTCCTATTTCAATATCTGGGGTAGGTATAGGTAGGGCTGTGTTAATGTTACATGGGTATTTACATACAATCTGTCCTGCCAGTATGGCTGGCAGATGAGTTAGAGATTGGTTTCTAAACAGCATAACATCAAGTGCAGCAAAGCCTTTGATGAATAATTAATGAATTACTGTTTTTTTTAACTATAATTCTGATTTGTTACCCATTCCGTGGACTACTTTCACGTTTTCAATAATTTCTGTCTCATTCTATCCAAGGTTTTTTTCCTGCCTTCTACCGCACAACCCCCGATTCATTAGCTACCATCTCCAGTCTAATGATTGCTTCCTATCTGAAGCCGCACATGAATGAAGCCGCGGATTTATCGGGCTGATGAATCATAGTTTACGCTGGCGGAGATGGCAAGGTCAAAGTCGCAGACGGGGATGAAACACGGCGTTTTCCGAGACAGCTGCACCACAAGGTAGCCGCATTAAAATTGTAAGCGTTCATTTCGCGCGGGATTTACTATCGGAACGCTGGAATACAGCAACTTAAGAATGCATTGCTTTCAGTATAAGTTTGCATTAAAATGTCCTTCTGCTGAAGGAGATATTGGTGAGATTTAACCGTAATAGTTTTATTTTTTAACCCTAATAGTTTTATGGTTTTATTAACCATTAAATAAATACAATGATTAATTGAATAGCGTAGCAAGCAGAATTATTTTTAAGGCTTTCTATAGGTGGAGCTGTTTTAAAAGAAATGAGGTTTTCCACTTTGTTGCAAACAGCGGACGCTTTAAATGGGTTAGGCACACATTAGCGAAAGCGGGGCTGCCCCCCATGTCAGTATGAAAGAAGGGGCGGCTGCAGTTAATCTCGTTTGTGCCTGTGCAATCAGTCCGCGAGACGGCGCGCCCGTGACCTCTGCTCTCCGCGCGTTTTCATTGGCTGGCGGGGCACCACCTTCTCGTGACCCCCCGGCCGCGCGCACTAATTCTCCTAAGGACGTGATGTGCGGAAAGGAGACAAATGAAAACATTTCAATGTTACATATTTATGCCTCTCTTTATTATGCGTGGCGGAAGCATAATTTGTCTTCGTGACTGAACCTCAGACTTTACCAATTAACGTTCTTTGTCGCAATGTTTTGCTTGCTAATTCTCAGATGATAAATTTAGGTTTTCAATAATATTTTATCATGTCGAATTGATTATTAAAAATGAGACTGGTGTATAGCACCAGTACCAGTAGTGTATTGAGCTCTGTAATTGTGCATATGTTTCTAGTTATCAAGGGAACCCATCAACCACTGCTAGATAATGGACAGATCGAGATTTCAGGTTCTAACACTTGCCTGGATGTCCTACTGTCCTCAGAATAAGCCAATTGCTGTCTTTATTCACCCTCTGATTTGAATGTCCACTGTATATAAGGAAGGTCGAATAGCTTCAACTACGGAGTGAAACTCTACCAGCTTTCTTTCAAACTGGGAGAAGGCCTAGTGTAGTGGAACCCTTTAAATTAAGATGAACTAGAACTTAGGCTGCCTTTCTTCATATATTATACTTCCATCACAACCATCTACCCAATGCAGGGCCATAAAGGATCCTGGAGTCCGTCCCTGGTAGCCTCCTATAGGCTGGACAGGACAATGCTCCATCTGCTTTTCATTTTTCGATTGGCGTTTTTCAGTTTGGTTTTTAAACACAGGTATTTCCGTAGGGCGACATAATTAACATGTTGATATATGTGAGGCTGCCAAATGAGTGTGGGGTCTTGTTAATGAAACCTATCACAGCCTAGCATCATTTGTGGCTGTTAGTCATGTGCTGTGAAGCAACCCGGCCGGGGTGTAGAGATTGATGTGGATCTTGGTTCATATTGTGTTGCATGTAATCTGAATGAGACTGTTGAGAAACATAAACTCTTCGGCAGGGAATAAGATGTGTTCATTGGAGGGCGACAGCCATCCAAAGCATGACAGGTTGGGCTGCTGTGGAAGGTGAAGCTGTTGGCCCCATGATGATGCCCCACATGGTTGCAGCACGATCATTTTGCCAGTTTTGCCCTGTACTGTATTTCTAATATTCTAAAAATGTCTTCCTGGACATCAGCTGATCAGTGCTGCCTATTAATTGCTATACAGATGTTTGTGCTGTTGTTCCAGATGTTAATCAGGTCCTAATTAAATGTGGGTCCTACAAAGTAAGGGGGCTGGACTGGATATGTGCACCGGTAGGTTAGCCAATCAGAAACGGACGCTAGCTGAGCTCCATTATTGTCACACACTTCCTTCGTTTTGATCCCCTGTGTCTTTCGTTCACCTTGTGCTCGCTGTTTTCTCCCCATAACGGCCGCAACGTTGCTCTCTGGCGCCTTTTTACCGCTTTGTCTGTCCTTTCCTTTAAGGCCGTCGCTAGCCTCATCTTGTCCTTTCTCTTCTCACAGTTTCCTCCTGTGTTCCCCCAACCATCTCCCTTGTTATCAGCCCTTCCTTGCTGCAATTTTTATCTCCTCTCCCTATTTTCACGATGCCCCCCCCACCCCCATCACAACTAACACCAGAATGCTATCAGAGTTCACAAGATGGCAAATTGTTGGTGTGCATGTCACCAGCACATCTATGACCAGGACAGGAAATCTGAGTGGTGTATCGAAAGTCATGGTATCCAGGATAACGTCAGCATACCATTACCACGGATACTAACCCGCCATCCAAAAAAACACC